>MU192971.1:1783-26140 GCA_016904865.1 Pissodes strobi | reverse complement strand
CTGTTTCGGTATTGTGGATAAAACTCTGTTTTAGAAATCTATCTCATAACAATGAAACTATAGCAATAAAAATATAAGCTTTGTCAGAGGTTGACCGAAACTCTATGTAAATTTAAGTGATAAGTCGGAAATAAAGATGAAGTAGGCACCTAAGAGCCCCTAAGAGATATAGGAAGAAATTAAAAAAAGTAAAGAACCTGAGTTTGGTCTACCGCGCGGGATAGTGATCACGTAAACCGCAGAGATAATATGGGCGTAAGTAGATTAGATTAGATTAGATTATTTATTCATGTTAAATGTACAAAATAGTACTTACACAAGTCACATAAAAAAATATAAAATTCGATAGAACTCCTATTATTACTAACTAAACTAAGTGGATAAAAATAAAAAAAAGCATAAGGTGTAAAAAATTTAAAAAATCAACACATTCAATAGTCTGCTGTCTAAAGGTTAAAATTTACAAACCCCTGGAGTGAATAAAAAGAGTTTTGAACCAAAAGTAGTTTTATTTTGCGTTTGAAGGGTACATAGAGTAGACTTTGCACATCATAAGGTAATTTATTGAAAAGCTTAACACCCCAGTATCCTGGACCATTCTGACACCTCACGTTTCGTTGGTACATGGGAACCAGCCTATCTCTAGATCTAGTATTATGTCCGTGAACCCCTGCATGAGTCATATAGTCGCCCCTGTTTTTGTGAATATGCAGCAAATTCTCAAGGATGTATAAAGAAGGAATAGTAAGTATGCCCTGAGCTCTAAATGCTTCCCTACAACAGTCTTGGTAGTAGAGACCTTCAAGGATTCTGATGGCTTTCCTCTGCAGTTTAAATACTCGATCTGCTTGGGGTGTATGCCCCCATGCTAATATAGCATAGGAAGAAATTGAATGAAAAAGACCAAAGTAAGCTATTTTAAGTGTGGACCTTGAGGAACATCCTGATAGAGAGCGAAGGGCGAAAATTGCGGCGTTCAACCTCTCAGCCACAGTTTGGATATGTACATTCCAACGCAGCACCTCGTCCATCTGTACCCCGAGAAACTTAACCCCTAAGTCCCCATTCACTCCTTTGACATTTCTGAGAGAGAATAGCATTTTATTTGTTTTTTCGTTGTTAAGGAGTAGCCTGTTTGCAGAGAACCACTCCTCAACAATACTCTTAAGTTTGTCGAGCTCTGCTAAAGTATTTAATATGGAATTGGTCGACACAGCAACTGTGGCATCATCAGCAAACAGAGTGAACAATATTCTACGATCGATAAGGGGTAGATCATTTATAAAAATGAGGAAAAGAATTGGGCCTAAGATGGAGCCTTGGGGTACGCCAATATCCAGTTCACCCTGCACAGAAGAGACCCCAACCTTAACAACTTGGGTTCTATTCTATAAATACGATTCTATCAAGGAAATATGGAATTTGAAAAATTGTATTTTTTGAGTTTTTTTTATAAGAATCTGATGGTTGACGCAATCAAATGCCTTACTTAAATCGCAGAATAAGGCCCCTGTAAATTCTATTTTGTTAAAAGAATCTGAAATATAAGACACAAGATCAAGAATTGCCATAGGGGTATTTCTCCCACCTCTAAAGCCAAATTGGCAGGGAGTAAATAGGTTATTTTGTTCAAAGAAGTAAATCAGTCGCTTTACAAGGCACTTTTCCATGATCTTTGAGATAATAGGCAGCAAAGAGATGGGCCTGTAGTTACCAGGTAGATTTGGGTCGCCTTTTTTAAAAATGGGAGTAACTTGGGCAATCTTTAAAATATCTGGGAATATATTTTCTCGAAAACAATGATTTATAAGCTTAGTCAAAGGAATGGTTATAATGTGCTTAATGGATTTTATAAGTTTAGAATTAAGTCCAAAGATATCTGTGCTGTTTTTATTCTTCAGTTGGCAGATAATGTCTCTGACCTCAGAAAAAGACACAATGCCAAAATCAAAAGACTGTTTCACATCCAGGCCAGACAGGAGCTCGACAGGATCTCCTTGACAGGGAGGGATGGTACTACTTGTTTCGTGTCCAATATTGCAGAAAAAGTCATTAAATTTATTTGGTGTTATGGTGCATTGATTATTTGAGTGTTGTTTTTTTTATGTTTATTTGTTTTTGAGTTTATTACTTGCCAGATGGTTTTGGATGGATTATTGGAAGACTGTATGTAAAAAATGATTAGCTTTTATTTTAGCGTCCCGTATGGCTTTTTTGTATTTCACTCTAAAGGTTTTGTACTCTTGTCAAGCTCCTGCATGGCCGTACTGTTCACTCCATTCCTCGAGAAACCCAAGATGTTCTCTCATGGCCCTTAGAGGCCCATCAAACCAACTGATCTTTCTACCCTGGTATGGCCTTACTGTATATGTTTTTTTCAGGGAAAGAGTTCTGGCAGGCAGTTTGGAGAATTTCCAAGAATTTGACAAATTTACTGTTGATATCAGAGTTAGTATCATCAACAAATTCCCAGTTAGATGAGCTAATAAAATCATAAAATTTATTTGTTCCAGCCTGAGTGATTGGTCTGCAAATTTTTTTTTCAACAACGGGCGCAACCCTACTACCAACAGATACCCCAATCTCCTGGTCTATATGGTCAGAGATACTTACATCCATAACAGAGGCGACAAAATCCCCAGTGCAAAAGTTCACGAACATATTGTCAAGGCAAGAGCTACCCCTTGTGGGTTGAGTTATTGTTTACTTAAAGCCAAAGGTTTGTAAGAGATCACAAAGTTGTAATGGATGGTTCTGTGTGGTACCAAAATGGACATTAAAATCCCCTGTTAAAATAATGTTCTTACTGGTGCCAAACCTATTTAGTAAACCTTCCAACGCGTTGAGGAAAGTGTTAAAATTGCCTCCAGGTGATCTGTAAATTGTTATTATATAAACATTAAAATCATTCAGACAAACAGCACAACATTCAAAACACGTCTCAATACTAAAACTATTAACAAAATTTATGGTTGAAAAATTTAAATCTTTCCTTATGTAAGTAGCAACTCCGCCTCCAGTAGTACTAATCCTAGAGAAGACACTCGCTAGCTCAAACTGATCCAACACCAGGCAGCCCGCTTCCACCTCAGTCATCCAATGCTCGGATAAGCAGACATCATAAGCCTTGTCAGCCAGGAATGCCTCCATTAAGTCGATTTTGTTTCTAAGGGACTGTATGTTTAGATACAAAACCCTTAATTTCTTATTTGTTGCTTCGACTGATCCATCAAGGTTTTCGACTTCACCATAGGTTGGCGTTGGGTGTTTAGAAAATGGTTCACCACTGTTCCTGCAGGCCAAAGCTCAGTTGCAATATATTTTTCCCTGGTAGATATGGGGACAGCAAGCTTAAAGGAACTATAGATGTTTTCCTCAATGTGTTCATTTTTTCACACACACAGTTTTGATGTAGATTGTGAGTTTTCAGAAAGTCAATTATAGTTTGACTTTCAGTCTCGGGTGCAAGTCCATAGATAAAGAGGAAAGCCATTTTTTCAGCTATTTTCAGAACTGATGGAGTCTCATTGCTACCTCTCAGGGGTTCTGGTCGCATATTTTTGTTGGGGTTACGCCTTTTCCGTTGAATTACTGTCCATTCCTGATTTGCAACGAAAACCTCGGCGTTCCTTTCTTCACCGCCTTGGGTCAAGGTGGACTTTTTTGTGCTAAAGCGACTGCCCTAGATTCTTGAGAGGACGTGATTCGGTCGTTATGATCCTTGTTTAGTCCTTGTTGCCTGAAAGTTGATGACTTGGCTGTAACAGTGCTTAGAGATTTCACATTACTGTTTTTTGGGCAAACTGTGGACTCATTTACTATTGGGATTGGGACTGACTCCTGCACAGTGTTTACATTAACGTGGTTCGCGTGACACGTTAAAGTTCTGTCTGACGTTGACATTGACAAGCATGGCTTCGTAGCAGAGGCCATTTCCGTAGCAGAGGCCATTTCCTTACTGTCTGGTTGGGGTACTACAAAGGTAAAGGTGCTAACTTAAAAGAGATAGTTATTTTAAAACCGACATTTAAAACTAAAAATATTATACACTTAGCTCTCACGGGAGTTTCACCGTCAGGTGAACACGGACGGCTTGTTCCGGAACCGAACTGGGTGCACGACCCTCCGACGTCCAACACGTCTAGCTGGTCCAATGGACTGTCCGATTACACCAGGTAAGTGTTCTATAAGGTTCCGCTAAACCAAAACTACAGCAGTTTAGCCAGGAGGGTGGACCATCAAGTTCCCGCCTGGTGGAAGGACCCTAGGAATGAAAACTTTCCCTAATAACGAGTCACAATGATAAGTGAATCGATTGCTATTATATACTATCCTTTCAAAAAAAATAAGCAGAGTTTCAGATTTAAGAGACAGGGTATTTTCCCTTTTTATTTTAAAATAATTTTCAAAAATGAACCAAAAGTTAAAAAAAAACAGAATAAATGGGAAAAGAGCTCCACCGTAATAATATATTAGAGCAATCGAAATGTTACAACTATAACTTAATATTAGTTATGTAAAAAAACTAAAAAAAGGTCCAGTTCGCCCAAGGGAAGCCGACATTATCAGTTAAAAATAATATTACAGCCTTTTAGAAAGAGGAAATAAGCAGTCCAAGAATTTGGACCGAGTTTGTAACAGCAAAATAAACGTAAATGATCGTTGAAAGCAGAAAATAACAGCAATAAAACAAAATACAAGATGAAATGAATGTAATTAAATAGATTGTTCCTAGTCTGGTACAGATAAAATTCATACCATATTGATAAAATAATTCAAATATGATCTAAACAATGAACAAAAAGCACTAAAATAAGCTTTAATGAAAAATCATACTAAACAAATTTGACAAATAAAGAGTCTGGGTGATCCTCCAATATCATTATCAAGCAAAAAAGCATAACCCTTCCTGAATTTCAATAATTCAAGAGAAAAGTTCAAGTACGGTCCATATAACGAACCAAAAGCACTAAAATATACTTAAATAAAACCATCGTGCTTGACGAATTGGCCAATAAATGGTCCGAACGACTTTCCAATATTAATATCAAAAAGATAGCGTGCCTTATTTTAATAAATCGAGAACAAAGTTCAATACGGTAAATAACAACGAACGAAAATATGCGAAAATACGTAAACTGCATTAAATAACGCGATATGAAGGCTTCCCTTCGCAACGGTAACTAATAATAAACGAAACTGCATAACCTAACCATTAACAACCGAATTTCCCGGCTTAGTGCCTAATTAATAGTTGAAATAAACTACCCACACGAATTACTAGAATTTAATTGCAAGATTAATTATTAAAATTAAAGGAAAAAACAATAATTCCCCATTGCACGATTCTAATTTCGGTAATAAAATAAATTCAATGAAATTAGCGGTTTTTTTTTCTTTGGCATTAGTAACAACCTATGGCTGTAAACAACAGATGCCTTTGATAAAGCAGCATAATCCACCGTTAAATTTTACCCTCGGGGCTAGACCGCTATGGAAAGATCAAATAAATTAAACTACTAAATAATCGAAAATCTACATTGCATAAAATAAAATAAAAAGATTAATTTAGCTAATCGCAAAACCCCATTAATAAATAACAACGACTATTTCATTCAAATACAAAAGCTTCAATTAACCTAACTAACTTGACATCATGCCGATCAATTAGGCTAATAAAACTAGACCGAAATGAAAGATAACGATTAACTAAATCAAGCGCGAAGCTCCGCGAGTAATTAAGCCATCGGAATACAAAACTTATAAGCCTTAACTACTCTCTAATCAAATTGACGTCACGTCGATCAATCAAGCTACTGAATCGAGTCTGATATGAATTAAAACGGTTATTTTTAATGATTATTAAATAAAAAACTTGGCCATCCGAAAAATAAAAAGGAACCCCCAACCTTAATTAATCTGTAATTGGGATGACGTCACGCTGATCAATTAAGCTTATTAAATCGGGTCCAAAATGAATGAAAATCGAAATAATACAACCATGCAAATACTAAAGACACGAGAACGCAAAACATCTGCAATTAATAAAGAAACTTAACTTTTAAAATAAGGGCACACTACGCGACAAAAAACTAAGTACTACAATGGCGGCCGAAACTAGACAAAGCCAATTCCAAGCACCTCGTCCAACGAGCTATTCCTGCATCTACGGCACTAAAACTAACGTGAACGAATCAAAATGGCCGATGCGGAAATTTCTTCGTTGTTGGTCGTCCAAATCCAGCTAAGGTATCTGGGATTAAACCAGCTTTTTAAATGAATCGACCGAACAGCCGAAAAGCCTGACTAGCAAAGGCCCCCGTATCTGGCGGAGAACCAATGGGTCGTCTCGCGCCAGAAAAATGAGAACGACGCGCAGATTACTCACATCATGCAATCAACAAAACATGAAACTGTTGTTAACTCGGTACTGTGAGCTATAGAGTGTGACGAAGGCGCCAGATAGATATGAGGCTGTATTAAATCGCGGATCTAAATGTTGAACTGAAACGTAAGCCCGAAATAATACCAGGGGCGTACTAGAAAATCACTTCTAGTTAGCGGCCAAAACGGAATGTCACAATATTGATGATACACAATGATGCAAGAATACTTTAAAAAACGCAACAATTACTTACGTACTAAAAAATTAAACGAAAACACGAAACAAAATTATTGAAATTTCAAAAAGATCAGTGAAAACGAAATAATCTATAACATATCTAACATTGTTTCCAGAGTAAATAATAATGACGAAATCTATTTTTTTCTCAGACCAGGCAAGACAACATAGCTTTTACGGATTATTACGGATTAATTTTAAGTTTGATATTTAACTAAATTTAGTAAAATTGCATTTATCTCATAAACCATGCCGAAATCGAAAAAATGTTAAAAGAAGCTTTTTTATTAGGGATTTAGATATCTAAATAATTGTATACTCAAAGTAAAAAAAATGCTTCTAACATCCGGTATCTTTGAAGCCAAGCATCTGCTGAGCTATGTTGATAGAAGCTATTTGTCTTATTTTTGGATCACTCCATGAGTGATGGCACATCACAGGCTGTATACAAAAAATTACTGATATTTATTTAACTGCCAACCTCTCTCTGCAGCTGGCTTGCCAGTTTCCTTAAGAACCGATCTCTGCACGTTGCAGTTGATGGACACATCTCAGACGCATTCACTATTAACGCGGGCATGCCTCAAGGTACAATCTTTCACCAACACTGTTCCTCATCTATATTAATGACGTGCTGGCCGAAACAAATAATCCTATTTACAGTTTTGCAGATGACAGTACCCTTGTCTCCCACTTTAGATCAGAAAAACACTTACCAGCGACTGAGACATATCACCGCACACCTGAGCAGATTACAGCAAGATCTGGAGAGGGTTCGAACTTGGAGCGACAGAAATTTGGTCCAATTCAATGCAGCAAAACCCTAAGTGACCACGTTTACCCAGAAAGCCAATACGGAGGGCCCTCACATCATTGTGGCAGGATCGACAATTCCTTCATCCTCGTCAATCGGACTACTGGGTATCTCGGTCAACAGTAGTATGTCCTGACATGCCTACGTTGCTAACGTCGTAAAATCAGCCTCGCAGACGCTTGGTACGCTGTATACACCGCAGCAGCTGCTCTTGCTCTACAAAACGCAAATAAGACCGTGCTTAGAATATTGCTCATACATCTGGGGTGCGGCATCGAAGTACATCCTAAACCTGCTGGATTCCATTCAGAAGAGAGCTGAGCCTCTCGTCGGCGACCCGGAGTTGATCCGGGATCTGGATAGTCTAGAACACCGCAGATATGTGGCCGAGATATCCCTGTTTTACAGATATTTTCACTGCAGATGTTCCTAGGATATGGCCCGCCTTATCCCGCCCCCAGCAACGCCTGTCAGATAGTCACACCAGACGACAAGAGTACACCCGTTCGCTGTACAACTGGAAACACCTGGAGCCTTAAAACATTGCTTTACAAGGACTCCCTTATCTGGCGCTTTGGAATTCATTCCCAGGACATCTGTTTCCCACAAATTATAACCTACAACTATTCAAGAACCTTGTCAATCAACATTTTCGCACACACACCGGTCGTCGAGTGCCATAGGATATCCCTTTAGTATGTGTGTCATTGTCATAAAAAAGTGATTGAATTAAAGATAGATAGAATTGTTAGAACTTATTTATAAATTAATCATTTTTAATTTCAGTTAAAAGAATTTGAGGATCAAAATAGAATCATCAAAGCTTTTAAGTTTTAAATCATGTTGTAGGCCTAATTTGCAGGCAAAATACATAGACATAGCAAGATCAAGAAAAAGGTATGAACTTCCGCGGGATTTGAACCAGCAACTTCTAGAGCTTTGGATTTCAAAGCTCTAATAAATGAGTCAAATATGTCAAATTATCAAAATTGTTGGAATATCACTTCAGCTATTAGATTATACGTTCAATTCAAGAAAAACCCTCAATACTTTTTCTATAAATTTTTGAAGAATGAGGCAATTTAACTCAATTTATGTGGATCAGGTTTCAAGCTTTTTGAATTTCCCGCCAGCTGTGGATTACGCAGTTAAATCCTCACTAAAAAACTAATTATAAAGATTGATACAATCTGAAGCTTTCTCTAATTTAATCTTTATTTAGCTTGCACTAATCTTCTTAACGAGATTCTCAGTCGAATTGCGAGAGCTGCTCTTTTCATGCATGATCGAATTATCGATGGTCATCTATAGTTATTCAATATGTTAGTAAAATGTATTAGGTATTATTACTTAAACGAATACTACACTGTGCCTTATGTGTTTGACACTATCTTGCAGCTCATGTTACTATATTTTTTTTAACGTGTAGGTATCAAGTCATTTCTGCAAAAGATCTTAATTAATTAGATTCCTTTAACATAATTTTATTCCAAACTAACCATTGTTCTTTTGTTTCAGCAGTTTGTGTAGTCGGCGCTCGCCTGGCGATGGGGAGTGAGCACTACTGCCTGCGCTGGAACAACCACCAGGCCAACCTGCTGGGCGTGTGCGCGCAGCTGCTGCGCGACGAGCGCCTCGTGGACGTGACGCTGGCGTGCGCGGACGAGGGACGCTGCATTCGCGCACACAAGGTATCCAAAAAATTTATTTAAAAAATTTTATATAGAGCGATGAATTATTTGTAACTAAAATCGAGGGGAGGGTTAGGCTTTTTGGGTTATTGTCTCTACTCTAATTTGGGTAGCTCCAAATAATATATGCTATATGCACAACTTTCACCACGTACATTCTATAAATAATTCCTCGGTTAGAACGGTTCCGTACAACGGATCATGCCTATATAATCAGAAAAGTATTAATTGGAATCACATTTTTTGCTTTGTTTATATATTTTTTAAATATATATTCTTTTATTCAGTTGGTGAAAATGTATATATTCCATTGTTTACGTTTTAAGATAGTGTAGTTGTTAATCAACTTATAAAAAGTAAGTTCTTAGATTTTTATGTCAATTTTGTCGTTTATGAAAGTTTGCTTCCTTTTATGTACAGGGTGGCCAACTAAGAATGCGAGGTACTGCATCTGGGAAACTATCCATCGTAGAGACTTGGGGCAAAAAATGCAATGACTAAAACGATTAAGAGAAAAACCTGGAAAATATTCTCAAGTTTCTAAAATGACCACTAGGGGGCGTAACTGCAATCTTGAATCTAAAAAAGTGATGTTTCTGTGAATTCCGCTATATTAACCTAATAAAAAAATTCCACATATTTAAAGATGAGGATAATGTAAAACTTTTTTGTTTAATGCTTTTTGCTTATCTCTAAAAATAAAGTGGTGGGGGGTAGTCAAAGATTCTTTTAAATAACACCCTGTATCTGCGAAACGGCTAAGCCGATTTTAACAAACTTGGGTTAGTTCAAAGGAGCTATTCTTGGGCTACAAATGTTGTATTATTTAAAGTTTCGTTAGTTTCACATGTCGCCGCTAGAGGGCTATTTTCGACATTCCGACAGAAATGGTTAATTTTCTCAAAAAAAGTAAATGCATTGATATGATTTTTTTCCCATGAAAAAGTAGCTAAAGAATGGCTAAACAAGCTCGCGAAAATCGCATCTCGATATCTTGTTCCTAACCCAAAATATAGGCAAAAAAATTTATTACTTACGAAAATCCGTTAATTTTTTTTTTACTATATTTATTTCTAATTTTCTCTTTTATAAAAGTTGTGGCCCTGAAAAGGACCGATTTAAAAAAGGAAGGTTCTTGATGCCCCCGCAGATGCTCGAAATGCTGACCAACACGCTCTATGCATTGCTGAAGCCTCTCATGGGTAGACAAAACTGCAGTTTCAATTTCGGCTCTCGGTATGGTTCGTATTGCAGTACGAATCCGGTTTTTCAAATCTTCTCTGGTCGTCGGTTGAGTCTGGAACACGAAGTCCTTTAACCGCCCCCATAAATAAAAATCCAGACAAGTTAAGTCTGGTGATCGCGGAGGCCATGGAAACAGACTTCCTCTTCCAATCCACCGCTGTTGAAATACTGCATCGATATGCTCTCGCACATTAATAGCAAAATGTGCTGGGCAACCATCCAACTGCAAAAACAAGTTTTGCCTCATTTCGAGAGGCACATCTTCCAACAACAACGGCAATTGATTGGCCAAAAATTCAAGAAAGACATTGCCATTTAGGGGTTGCTCGAAAAAATATGGCCCAATAATTTTGCCTTCCAGTACTCCACACCACACATTTAAACTCCAACGTCCTTGGTGCTGAACTTCACGCATCCAATGCGGATTTTCTGCAGACCAATAGTGCATCTTGTGCAGATTGACTCTCCCATCACTATTAAAAGTGGCTTCATCGGTCCAAAGAATTTGAAATAAAAGTTCTCTATTTTCGCGTATCATACCTAACATCCAATGGCAATAGTCCAACCTGCGATCAAAATCTTCCTCATTCAAAGCCTGATGTAGAACTACATGATATGGATGCATTCTAAAAGTAATTAAAAAAAAAGTTTCAACAAATACCTATATTGTGATAGCCATTAGAACTTACCTATGGTCCTTCAAGATATTTTGAACCGTTGTTCGTCCTATGTTCAACTCAAGCGATAAGTTGATATTTTCTTGTGTTCTTCCAATTTTTTGCCGTTGAAACGCAGGCCGAAAGCTACCATTGGCTCGTAAGCTCGCCACTAATCAGGGAAAAACTCTCACATCGCAAGGACGTCGATTTGGATAATGGGCCGCGTAAACTCTTTTAGCTACTGCGGCATTTTGAAGACATTCAAAATAAACCGCAAACATATCAACAGCTTCATCATTCGTGAAACGCATTTTGTAAACACAAAAATTGCTCAAAATATAGCGAAACTATTGACAACATGACAACTATTGACAATTTGAGGAAGAATTATTTATATTTTCATTTGTTTTCTTTCCATGGCCTGCTTCTATTAATTGTCTACCCATGAGAGGCTTCAGCAATGCATAGAGCGTGATGGTCGGCATTTCGAGCATTTGCGGGGGCACTAAGAACCTTCCTTTTTTAAATCGGTCCTTTTCAGGGCCACAACTTTTATAAAAGAGAAAATTCGAGATAAATATAGTAAAAAAAAAAATTAAAGGATAATTTTTTTTGCCTATATTTTGGGTTAGGAACAAGATATCGAGATGCGGTTTTCGCGAGCTTCTTTAGGCATTATTTAGCTACTTTTTCATGGGAAAAAAATCATATCAATGCATTTAATTTTTTTGAGAAAATTATCCATTTCTGTCGGAATGTCGAAAATAGCCCTCTAGCGGCGACATGTGAAACTAACGAAGCTTTAAATAATACAACATATGTAGCCCAAGAATAGCTCCTTTGAACTAACCCAAGTTTGTTAAAATCGGCATAGCCGTTTCGCAGATACAGGGTGTTATTTAAAAAAAACTTTGAATACCCCCCACCACTTTATTTTTAGAGATACAGCAAAAAGCATTAAACAAAAAAGTTTTACATTATCCTCAACTTCAAATATGTGGAATTCTTTTATTAGGTTAATATCACTTTTTTAGATTCAAGATTGCAGTTACGCCCCCTAGTGGTCATTTTAGAAACTTGAAAATATTTTCCAGATTTTTCTCTTGACCGTTTTAGTAATTACATTTTTTGCCGCAAGCCTCTACGATGGATAGTTTCCCAGATACAGTACCTCGCATTCTTAGTTGGCCACCCTGTACAGGGTGTCCAGATTTCGTTGTAATTGCCGGGTATCTCGGTTATTAATGAAGAAAGGAGGATGCGGTTTTCGCAATAGTTTGCTACTTTTTCGTGAAACGAAAGATGCCGTAAACAGAAGTTTCATAGCCCCCTTGGTTTTTGAGATACAGGGCGAAATTGAAAATTTGTCATTTTCGGGCACCCCTCGTATCTCTGTTACCTTGTATAATATCGGAAAGGTGAAAACGGACCCCCATAGAGTTTTTTGCGTAGAATCCAGTGGCGTACGTGAAATTTTTCTACCTATGACCGTTTTTGAGAAATAAATTAAACTTTTATTTTTTCAAATGGAATACTCTGTATATATTTTCAAATTTTAACTGACTTTCTTCTGGGCTTTTCAAAATTATATAATAGTCTATATGTATTTTTAAAATGTAAGCTTAAAATTTAATTTAACAAAATTATCAAAAATAAATTAGTAGGCTGTGATTCAAAAACAGTAGGTAATGAAACGGTTGTCAAACAAGACATTGTTGTGTAGTCTATAGCTCTGTTCCAACGGACTATGAAAACCGTACATGGGACGGTAATTTACAGTTGTATAATTCGTTTGTCAACATGACAGGATATTTATCGCCTTCAAAAGTGAAATTGTCAACTAGAAAGGACGGTCTCTCGTACGGTTTTCAAGTCGGTTGGAACAAACCTAATGTCTATACAAATCGATAATAGGTTTGTTCTAGCAGCGATTTCAAACATAAGCGACGCTTATATCGTTATGCGCAAACTCCGGATGGTTTGAAACCGTTTGAAATCGCTGCTAGAACAAACCTATTAATTGTTGTAAATATACTAATAATTATTAAAATGGCAGCAAATCAAGTGTTTGAAAATTTTGAATATTATGATTTACTTGCCTGTTTTATAGAATCTCGTGAGAGTGTAGATGCTGCATCTGAATTATACTTAAACAGGTATTATTTTGATTTATTTTTGGTCGCCTAATCACTAGTTTTCTTATTCTATTAATTTGTACCGTAGATATCCAGAAAGGAGGCAGCCTAATAAAGCAATATTCTCTAGACTTAAATTTAATTTAGTTAACTTTGGCTCTTTCAAAAAACCCAGGTCGAAACAATATAATAAAGACAATCGGGAAGTTGATGAAATAAATGTCTTAGCTAGTGCAAATGCAACTCCTGAAACTTCTTGCAGACAAATTGAAACTAACATCGGTATTGTCAAGTCTCGAGTCCAAACAATTTTAAATAAATATAAATATAAACCTTATAAGTTCAGAGTTGTGCAAAACTTACATGCTGGTGATGCCGAACGACGCACTCAATTCTGCCAGTGGTATCTACAAAAAGTCAATTTAGATCCCGCTTTTTCAACGAAGGTTATTTGGTCAGATGAATCATATATAAGTAGCGCTGGAATATTTAATAGGCATAATACTAGGCATTGGTCAAATGAAAACCAACATGTAATAATTCCACGAGAGCGACAAGGAAGATTTGGTTTTAGTGTCGCCTGTTTCATCCTCGGAAGGCAAATTAGATACCACATTTATACTCTCACTGCAGATCGGTATATGGAGATATTACAAAATATATTGCCGGATTTGTTAGAAGATGTGCCTTTAGCACATCGTAATGACATTTTTTTCCAGCAAGACGGTGCTCCGTCTCATAATTCACAAATCGTGGGGCGTTATTTAGACCATAATTTTCCCGATCGTTGGATTGGGACGTACGGGCCTGTGCAATGGGCACCTAGGTCGCCTGACCTATCAATATTGGATTTTTTTTATGGGGATATTTGCAGAACTTAATATATCGTTTCCGACATTACACAATTGAAGATCTCCGTAACGCCACTCATCAGGCATTTACGCAATTGAGAGGACGTCCTATAGCAATTTCAAATGCCCTACGGAGAATTGCGATATTGTGTCAAAGATGTTTGAGACAGCAGGGCAATCAATTTGAGCACCTATTTTAATATTATTTTTAATATTGTTACTGTTTTATTAGATAGGTATACCTAACCACATAACAGTGGCGGCTATTCAGCGGAAGTAGGGGAAGTGCCACTTCCTCAAGAAAATGTAATTTAAAAAAATACAATTAATTCATTCATCAGTAAAATAATATATTTTAAGATTCAATGATAAAATTTTCTTAGTTTAGGAATAATCTGTTTCCCGTTACCCCCCTAATAACTAATAATTCAATTATTTTCAAATATTAAAATCAAAGCATCATGAAACAAGAACAAGAATCTCGCCACCTGCACATTGCCCGTTAACACCACTATCGAATAAAACAGAGGTGAACCCACATGAAAATGTCTATTTCTTCTCGCGTACGCGCCGATAGCAGTGACAATCTCATTATCATTTGTGTAGACCTTTAAGGAAGAGGTATCGCTCGAGAGCCGTCGAGTCATCAAAAGTATAAGCGCAACTAGTTGGTTGCCATGACAACGATGACGTCGTAATGGTCGTACATTTGTTTAGTTTGCAATGATTGGAAGAGCTGGCGTGTAGCACTTCCTTTCTCAGATCAACGCGAAAGCACGTTGTTTCGTTTATTGCGAGTTTATTAGGGGACATTCCGCCGTAAATTCTTGGAATAATTTTTTATTTACATTCCACGGTTGATCCATTATAGTATTATACAAGAGATATTTTCTATATATTCTAGTTTTAGTGTGTTTTTCGTAGACATCTGATTTGCAACAAATCATTTTGTTGCTAATACAATATGAATATATTTTATTTTTTGACGCTTTACCTAAAAAATACAGGTAATAATTATGAAATAATTTTGGCAGTTTGGGCATGGACCCCAAAAATGTCGGTAGCTCTTCCCCACTTTTCAAAGCCGCGAGCCGCCACTGCCACATAATAGATATTTAAATAATATTTAATTATAAAAGAGTTATGGATTGTTTATAAAATAAAAATTGAAGTTTCTTATTACTGCTACTAGTTACCATATCCCATCACACATTATATCCACATTACCCCCTTTTATCTGTGCAGTGATCAGATATAGATAATTAAAAATTTTGTTAAATTAAATTTTAAGCTCACATTTTAAAAATATATATGGACCATTATATATTTTTGAAGAGCCCAAAAATAAGTCAGTTAAAATTTGAAAAAATATATAGGGTATTTCATTTGAAAAAATATAAGTTTACCTTATTTCTCAAAAATATTTTTGATAATTTTGTTAAATTAAATTTTAAGCTCGCATTTTAAAAATATATATGGACTATTATATATTTTTAAAAAGCCCAGAAAAAAGTCAGTTAAAATTTGAAAAAATATACATGGTATTCCATTTGAAAAAATATAACTTTAATTTTTTTCTCAAAAACGGTCATATCTAGAAAAATTTCACGTACGCCACTGGATTCTACGCAAAAAACTCTATGGTAGTCCGTTTTCACCTTTCCGATATTATACAAGGTAACAGAGATACGAGGGGTGCCCGAAAATGACAAATTTTCAATTTCGCCCTGTATCTAAAAAAGCAAGGGGGCTATGACACTTCTGTTTACGGCATCTTTCGTTTCACGAAAAGGTAGCACACTATTGCGAAAACCGCATCCTCGTATCTTTATTAATAACCGAGATACCCGGCAATTACAACGAAATCTGGACACCCTGTACAGGGTGGGCAAATAAGCGAGGTAAGCGGCTGTATCTCAGAAACTACTAGTCGTAGAGACTTGCGGTAAAAAATTATATAACCAAAGTGACCAAGACAAAACACTGGCAATAATTTTCAAGTTCATACCTCTACTGCTAGGGGGCGCAATAGCTATGGTCGGGTAGAAAAATGCATTTTACTCAAAAATGTTTTATTGTAAGTTGATAAAAGAATACCACCACTGTAATCCTCGTGAAATTCTGCATCTCTTTTGTTCATCACTTTTGATTGTAGGGCATGAAATAAAGGCGGGGGGAAAAGAGAAATCTGACTGATTGAAATGCCTATAACTTCAGTTTGACTCAACATATTTGACCAAACTAGGTCTCGTTTGAGAGAGGAAACCTTGCTTATTAAGAACAAAATACACCCATGACAAGTTGGTATTTGCTGTTCCCGCTAGGGGGCGCCAATTCAAAAGTTCATGGTTTTTTTAATTTTTCCCGAAATTTCAAATATAATGATACCATTATTTTAACAGAAAGAGAAAGTAGATCAAATTTGCAGGAAAAAACCTCTAAACCGCATATCGATAACTTCACGCGTTCAATAGTTATTGCCAGAAGAGCATTTTTTAACAATGCATGCAGTGGAAAACAAATTATTTTTCGAATTTTTATGGTCAAGCATGCCATGACTAAAGTAAAAAATGTTTTATTAACAAAAATAATCAAAACAATCATGAAAATAACATTAATGATACTATAATTATAACATAGTAGGAAATAAGCTCGGAAATAAGTGTAAATTGTGACTTAGGACTGCTCCAATATTTTAAGAAATTTGGTGCAACAATTGAACGAAGCTTATCTCAGGTACCCAGTTTTAGTATAATAGTTATCGTGATTTTCCTCCAAAATTAAAATATCAGCCAAAAAATTGGCAATATGAGTAGAATAAAATCAAAATTTTGCCCTTTTTCTGACGAATTTCGGACTCAGTAATTCACACGTATGTTTTTATATTTTTTCACATTTAATAGGCCGTAGAAACGAAAAACAAACTGCTTTGAAAGAAAAGTCAATTTTTTTCCACTCTTGGAACAGCGATTACGCGATACTGGCAGTTTTCTTCGTCCTAAACTCTGTAGGCGTGGCAATGGAACAACTGAAGACAATATTATTAATGTCCTGGCATACATAGAGTATAATAGGCAGATAGGAACATTAGGAACTAGGGCATTATCTTCAAACTTGAGTATAGCACGAACTACTGTTCATAATATTTTAAAAGACTACATTAATTACCATATACTTCTTCTTCAACTGCCAGCGGCTGAAATCGAAGCGGCAATTTTCTCCACACGACAAAAATTGAAACAATGTGTGCAACATGATGGGAGGCGGTTTGAACACATGAGATATTAAATTGAAATGTTTTATTCGAATTCGGTCCTTTAAATGATTGTTTAGTAATTATTTTTGATAATATATATTTTTTATAATACCCATGACATGCTTGGCCACAGAAGCTCGAAACTTATTCGGTTTTTCAATGCATGCATTGTTAAAAAATGCTCTTCTGGCAATAACTCCTGAACGCCTGAAGTTATTGATATGCGGTTTAGAGGTTTCTTCCTGCAAATTTGATCTACTTTCTGTTTCTGTTCAAAGAATGGTATCATTATATTTGAAATTTCGTAGAAAAATAAAAAAAAACCATAAACTTTTGAATTGGCGCCCCCTAGCGGGAACAGCAAATACAAATTTGTCGTGGGTATATTTTGTTCTTAATAAGCAAGGTTTCCTCTCTCAAACGAGACCTAGTTTGCTCAAATATGTTGAGTCAAACTAAAGTTATAGGCATTTCAATCGGTCAGACTTCTCCCTTCCCCCCCGCCCTTATTTCATGCCCTACAATCAAAAGGGATGAACAAAAGAGATGCAGAATTTCACGACGATTACAGTGGTGGTATTCTTTTATCAACTTATAATAGAACAGTTTTGAGTAAAATGCATTTTTCTACCCGACCATAGCTATTGCGCCCCCAAGCGGTAGAGGTATGAACTTGAAAATTATTTCCAGTGTTTTCTTTTTGTCACTTTAGTTATATAATTTTTTACCGCAAGTCTCTACGATTAGTAGTTTCTGAGATACAGCCGCTTATCTCGCTTATTTGCCCAGCCTTCCATTGTTCATGTTTTAATATAGTGTAGTTGTTAATCAACTTATAAAAAGTAAGTTCTTAGATTTTTATGTCAATTTTGTCGGTTATGAAAGTTTGCCTCCTTTTATGTACACGATTCTCAAAATTTATCTCTTTATTGCCCTTGTGTAGCCTTCCAACCGGAATGCATGTGTGAATTCATTTCATGAAAAATACCATACCTAACTGCGCGACCAAGACGATTTTGAGGCAGATAATTTTGCACATTTTCCTCTTAATAATGAGGAATGACTTGTGATCAAACCTAATTTAAATTTCGATAGAACAGTCTAAACCCGTGTTTCTCATTTTAGAAACTTCAACCTACCTCTAAAAGAGAAATAGTAAAAATCTTCGCGCCAGTGGAACTTAGTGGAACTTGGGGCTCAAATCAAATTTGCCTCTGGTGTGAAGAAGAAACATAAGTATCACATCAACATACATATGAGACAGATTTTAGGAAGTCTTTTTTTTTTGTTTTTACTCAAAATGGCAACCTTGGCGCATAGAGCTATCGATATGCCAAATAAGCTAAGCATTTGATGAAAATAAGCTAAGCATTTCATGAAATATGGAAAGAAAGATTTATTTGACGTTTCGGCCACAATTTTGGCCTTTTTCAAAGATCTGTAATAATAAACTAAAACGTCCTGTCATATTCATATAATGTAAATTTTCTAAAAGTTAAACCCATCCTAAACGTAGAATATTCAAACTTCAACAACATATAAATGCATTCGTGTAAGATCGAGATCGACTAAATTAGGGCAGCATACATTTTGCTGAGATTGTTCCTATCTTTTCTTATCGTTGATCACCTTTGTATTTTTTTAAATTTAAAAATTTCGAAGAGCCTCCTTTTTTAGTATGTGTTTTTGTGCCCAAGATTTTTGTATTTTCAAAATAAAATGTGTGTTTTCTTGTCGTTTTATGTGTTCTTAATCTGGTGGTATTTTTCTTGTCGTACTTGTGACTTTTTATTCGATCTACATGATATTGAGAAGTCTGTCCAATATATACTCCATCACAATCGTTACAAAGTATTTGATATATTGCGTTACTCTTTTTGTTTTTAGGTGTTTTTGTTTTCACTCCAAAAAAGTGTTTTAACAGGAAGTTATTTTGGCACGTCATGTTTGCGAAATAAATCACTAGAAAACGAGTTACGTGATAAGGGACAGTACATCACTAGTGATGTAATGAATTCATTACGTAACTAATGATGTAATAACTCTAATTAGGTAACTCACAAAAGTCAAAATAAACGACGTAATAAGCTCTTACTGTGTAGGTTGTAGGTAAAATATTTAAACAAGTAACCACTTCCAAACGATCGTTTGATATTTCAATAAAACACTTGCAAAGTCTAGTTTCTAAAGTAAATAGTTTTCATAAACTTTCCAATCTGCTTTTATCCAGAAGAGGCTTATTAACTTAAATAAATACAAGTAGTGACGCCAGAACAGGCGGAACGAAGCTTTTCTAAATTAAAACTAATAAAA
Organism: Pissodes strobi; assembly: GCA_016904865.1. Taxonomy (NCBI): domain Eukaryota; kingdom Metazoa; phylum Arthropoda; class Insecta; order Coleoptera; family Curculionidae; genus Pissodes; species Pissodes strobi. The sequence goes on along the minus strand of MU192971.1, from coordinate 6,554 downwards.
AGCTATTTAATGCGTCCTTTTTGCTTGATTCGAAGTTAGAGGGTTTCAAGCTGGGGAAAATTTTGTCTTCTAATATTTCATGTAACGCTTAGTCTACTTGCTCGCTGTGTGTGTATGTATGTAGAGGAGCAGGGTAATTTTATATTTTAACTTGCCCTACCAACGAAGGTTCCCACGAGCCTCTACTGATAGACTTAAAGTCATAATAGTGCGCTATAAACTTGATTTATTTTTTTATTCCCGAATATACCTTTTGCTTATTTTCAGGTTGTGTTATCTGCCTGTTCAGCCTACTTTCGAGGGCTGTTCGTCGACCATCCGGCACGCCACCCGATCGTCATCCTCAAAGACGTGCGCTTCAGTGATCTGCGCACTATCGTGGAGTTCATGTACAAGGGTGAGGTGCGCGTGGAGTACGCACAGCTCAGTAGGCTGCTGCAGACGGCTGAAAGTCTAAAAGTAAAAGGTAAGTTGAGTTTTTCACTAGTAGTAGTAGTAGTCGTAGACATAAGGAAGGCGGAAGTCACACCCGTGAACATTTTCCTCGCTCTCACATTCTTACTACAAATAACTTCGAATGGAAATCTGTAATCTCTCTTAGTTTGGGTTAGGAATGGTTGCGGTACTTTAAATGGTCATTTTAGAAGTCCTCACTCCACAGATTCCTATGAAATGATGTGGTGCTTCCTCCAGCAGGTTAACTGAAAACAGTAGACGTTCCTCTAATTCTCGTATCTTCATTCTCGTTGTACTCGATGCATATTTGTAAAGGGCTTGGAAGCCTAAATAGAACCTGGACCCTGCAGCGATTGCAAACCTACGTCTAACAAGCTCATTGCCCTCGATCCTACTGTTCCGATATCCCCCTAAGCTCCACCGCTTTGGTTCTTGCTAGTTTCCTTGAGGTCAGGCCTATGTTTCCAGATTGCCTTCAAGGTAGTCTTACTGTCTGAATAGGTCTACATATCTCGCTTTGTTTGTGGCCTATTTATCTTCAGCACCCATCATTAACAAGAGACTAGAAGGCCCACTCTCAGTCGGCACTTTCGATGTAGCGCTTACAAAGACGAGACCCAGACCTTAGATCAGTCGAGGTGAAACGTGGCACGAGGTCTGAGCGGTTAACCAGCATATCACCACCAGCATATCCGTGACGGGGAAGGAGGAAAATGCTGGGGCGGGGCTTAGAGTGATCCTTTTAGTCTATTGTTAATGTTCGGTATCTTCAGGTCCTATTTTTTTGTGTTCTCAAAAAATGCTCTTTTACACCCTTTAGTGCGGGACTTACCAAAGGCATACCCATTAAAAACTCAGCTGTTTCCCGACCTGTATTTTAATCCTAGGGGTCGCTACTGTAGGCCAGTAGGGAAGAACTTCTGGGATCGCCTCCTATAAAGTTCTTGTTTTCGTATTGAAGATACTGTGATTATTGGATGACGCCTCGCGTTGTTCGTTGTCTTCTTACTTACATTGAGATTTTGGGAGTAGGCTTGGGTTAGTTTGGGTTACTCTATTCTTGCTCTGTGCTAGCATTGGTCATGTTTGTGTGGTCACACAAGTAGCCTTCTAGGTTTGTTAGTTAGATCTTCATCGGCATGGTTTCTTGCTTTTATCAATATGCACCTAGCCTTGTTGACTATAAAGTATTTTAGTGATTGCCACTGCAAGTCTGCCTGCACGTCCCCATTTCTGACAAATCAAGGTGCGCCAGCTGCCATCCTGAGGTATTCTTACTTACATTGATATTTTGGGTGTAGACTTGGGTTAGTTTGGGTTACTCTATTCTTGCTCTGTGCTAGCATTGGTCGTGTTTGTGTGGTCACACAAGTAGCCTTCTAGGTCTTCTGTGTGTGGTCCCTCTGCGTCGCCTTGTAGAGATGCCATCTGGGTTAGTTAATTAGATCTTTATCAGCATGGTTTCTTGATTTTATAAATATGCATCTAGCCTTGTTGACTATAAAGTATTCTAGTGATTGCCACTGCAAGTCTGCCTGCAGATCCGCATTTCTGACAAATCAAGGTGCGCCAGCTGCCATCCTGAGTAACTTGTTATATCCCCAAGCCGTGGAACCATGCGTCAGTGAGCTTGGTCTTCAGTGCCATGGAGCTATTTGTTCTTATACTGAAATTTGGCATAGACATTGCTTTCTTAGTATTTTTTTTGCCGCGTGGATGTGCCTTTCCCACGTTGGGCCATGGTCCAGATGTGCTCCAAGGAATTTGACATCCGTATTCAAGATACCTCGATGTTCTTTATACGTATGTGCTGTCCAGCAGCCATTCTTCTCCTTTGAAGGAGTATGGCCTGAATTTTGCGCTCACTGACCTTGATCTTCCAGTTGGTTATCCAGTTTATAAGCTCATCTGTTGCCTCCTGGAGCACAGTACTTTTCTTCCTCATGTCATTATGGCATGACAGCAGCATACAATGAAATATACGCGTCGTTAAAAGGTGGAATATGAGTAAATATAAAGTACAATGATGACACTAGGGCTGCAGCCCTTATGCCTGTGGTACTCCTGCCGCAAGTGTCCTAGGTCTAGATGTTTTTCCTTTGATTTTCACGTCAAGTCTTCTGTCTTTTAGGTAGCTCCTTATGATCTTAATGATCCGGTCAGAATAGCCCCCTATTAGCATTTTATAGTATAGCCCCTGATGCCGCTATTGAAGGCTCTTTCTACGTCTAGAAATATTGCCCCTGTGGCTTGGCCGTTGTTGAAGCCGCTTCTTATGTTTTCGGCTACTTTTAAGAGTAGTAGTTCCGCAGAGTGTCCCTTCCGCAAACCATATTGGAAACAAGGGATCGTGTCAAGATCATTGGATTCGTTGTTAAGTCTTCTAAGGATCACTCTCTCAGCCATCTTGCTTACAGCTGAGATGAGACTGATGGGGGGATGTAGGATTCTGGATAGGTCTTATCCTTACCTCACTTCAGCTTCCTTCCATTTATCAGGAAAGTGGCAAACTCTCATCATCGCATTGATGATGTTCGCTGTGGCGACCCAAACTAGCTAGAGAATAGCAAGACCCTTCATTTGGAAGATTCTGGTATAAGAAATCGAGTCCTTTTACAATCAGAACTCGTCTCATGTAGATGAAGTAATTTCACTAAATTTATAAAGATCATCACTTGGTCTTTGGGTCCAAAATAAGCAAAACCCTTGAATATCATTGCTTGCTATGTGCCAGATTACAATCTAGGATTCTTGTCGAATGTCATCAATTTTTGGCATGGCATGGTGAACGAGAAAATATGAGTGGTATTGTGTATACATACTTGATAAGTTAGTAATAATTTGTAAGAATGATTTCTTCTTGTCTCCAATCAAGTTATAAAAATACAATGTAGAACAGCTCACCTTTCAAGTCTGGTACGTTAATGCTACCTAGTGATCTGGGTTAGTTTTGATTAGGTACTTCTGTCATCTCCACTGTAGCATTTTTTAGCTGCTCATAGGCTGAATCCTTTAAAAGGTAACGGATTAGCATTTGGAATTGGCCATTTTGTTGCTAGAGGTGCTGAGAGAGCCTCGTACGTGTTTGATTATGACAAAGCTATAAATAAACTATAAATCATTCTAAAGGTTCCTTATATTTTCAAATTGGAAAGGGAACATTGCTTATAGCCATGCCAAGAAATTGCCAAGAGGGAAATTTTGCGTAAACATTGGCAACGTTGGGATTTTCTGTAAATAGGATATTTACATCAATCCGACAAAAATGATTGGTTGCATTGCATGTAATTCAACTCGTTTCATTTGGTTCTTTGATTTTCGTATATCGAACTCGTTTTGATTGTGCCGGCAGAGACGATAGAGGAAATGTGCGTATTATGTTCTCCGACTATTATTTTAGATTTTTAGATATATAAGTTTTGTTTTCTTATTGTTGTTGAAAATACCTTTTTCATAAAACTTTACATTTTGCCGATATGTAGCAACCGGAAGATCTTATATTGTGTATCGTTAAACGTAGCTCACGTGAGGAACCTTGCTTTAATTAACTTATTACTCCTCCAACCTTTTAAGCAAAGCTGACTGTCCAATGTTGAAGAATTTTGAATTGTTAAGTATGCCCTGTATGTGGTAAAAAATTTCTTATAAAGGATATGTGGAATATGATTCAATGCAGTCTTTTAATGAAAAATAAGATGAAAGAAATAATAAAACCAGGTTGTCTAAAATTATTTTAATGTTTAAAAATTGTGGTTTCGATGGGCCCACATAGACAAGGGCAAGTGGGTGCAGATGCACCAACATGGCTTCAGACGTAATCCCTATTAAATTACATATATATTTTTATATTTGCCCAACTGAATGACTGAATGGAAAATATGAACAAACACAACATTCTAGAAATTTGATTTTTGATAAAGAGTTATTCTGATTTTTTCATGAGAAATCATTTAGTTTATGCAAAAATTTGGGGGGAGGGAAGAAACTTGAAGTCTGGGTCTCAATCAAACAGCTTGAGTCCGTTCCCTTTTAAAATTATAATTCAGGTCCCTTGGAGAATTATGGAGTTATATAATTCAGTTCGGCAATTAGGAAGTTCTCCCATGTTTTAAGTATGTATGCAATTAAACGTTCAACAGTTAAATACAATTTTTGTTATTATAACAATATTCTAATTTTATACACGTGTGTATGCAAGATATACCTAAAGCCATGCGCGATTTTTAAAGAATAAATTTGTCAATGTTACCTGATATAAAAATCATATATATATATATATATATATATATATACTTAAAATTTTTTCTCTTGTGTT
>JAEQML010061126.1:0-26143 GCA_016904865.1 Pissodes strobi | reverse complement strand
CGAGAGGTCAAGATGGTTAGGTCTCAATTCGGCGGCTATCGGCGGCCGGGGTTCATACCCCGTTGCTTTTTTTTATTAGGTTAAGTTTCTAAACAGTTTTTTTCTTGATTTTGGGTATGTCTTGGGTTAGTTTGGGTTAGCACCCGGTTAGTTTCCTTTTCTTGAGCCCCAGTAGCGAGCGAAGCGAGCGGAAGGCCATGCGAAAAGTTAAATATTATATAACAGCGTATTTCAATAGGTTCCTAACTAACCCAAACTAACCCAAATCAGTGCGTTAACCCCTTAGGGAACGGAGACCTCCATTTCCTACACCATTAGCGCACTCCGTTGCGCTTGCCGAATAGGAAACTGAAAAATGCTTCCGGGATCCCTAAAAAGCTTCTTAGGTGCCTTAATTGAGCCAAGGTCGAAGGTTAACCAGCGATGATCTGACATGGTGACCTTGTCAGAGACATGCCAGTTTGTGACTGATTGAGATATGTCCGTTGAGTGTTATCAATTATGGTTTGACTGCTGGAGTTAATAAAGGTTGGTGCAGTACCTATGCTTAAAAGGTTGAGGTTGCTACCTGTAATGTAATCATAAAGTAATTTACCTCTAGCATTGTTGTCTTTATTGCCCCAGGTCCCCATTGAATTCAGAAGAGAGCTGTGCGTCTTATCGGCGACCCGGAATCTGGACAGTCTGGAACACCGCAGACATGTGGCCGAGATGTCCCTGCTTTACATATACTTTCACGGCAGATGTTCCCAGGATTTGGCCCGCCTCATCCCGTCTCTGGTAGCGCCTGTCAGACAGTCACGACAGACGGCAACAGCGCACCAGTTCGTCATACAATTGGAAACCCCTAGAACATCACTTTACAAGAACTCCTTTGTCTGGCGTACTGAATTACTGTGGAACTCACTCTCAGGACATCTGTTCCCCCTAATTACAACCTACAACTAATCAACATCTTCGCACACACACCGCTCGTCGAGCGCCATAGGATCTCCCTTTAGTGCGTGTGCCACTACCATAAAAAAAGGTCAAATGGTGTGCGTTAGCGTCAAAACCCAAAATGACCACCCATTTCTGGTTTTGGCAGTGTGAAATTAGGTCCTCCATTTCCCTCGTAGAAGGCAGTGTTGCCGAGTCCTGGGGGAGGGATACTGCAGCTAAGACTACAAAGTTAGTTTTGCCGGCCAATACACAATAAAGGCTGGGCTTTGATGTGCTGAGGTACATAAATTGAAGTCCTCTGTCTTTCTGTTGTGGATAAACCAAAAATGCGCCCACTTAGTCCAGTTACCCTGGATTTGACCACCCAGGTTTCCTGGATCAAGGCCAGCGCATTCTGCGTTTCGTCTGGGAGGCGGCAGAGTACTGCCGTCGCAGCCCCTATTATGCAGATTACACTGGACTATGCTAACTGAACCCGCCATTGGGTCGCTTTTAGGGTTGGTTCGGTTGATGAACCCTTTCTTTTGCCAGCTCAGGGCTATCGATTTCGATGTCCTCCTTCAGGAGGACATCCTCGTCCACTGGCTCAGCCCCTCCTGCTTCAGTTTCCATAGGCTCCTGAGCTGGTTTACTGATTTTGTGGTCCTCTACAGAGGGTGCCACGTCTGTCTGATTTTTCAGGCCATACTCTAAGTACGAGGGAGGTGAAGATGTAGTTCAACCTCATCAGCTGCGTGTTAATTAAATCCGAATGCATACAAGGTCACGTCAATAATCAGTTACCCTAATTCACATAAGGCACAAATTTTAATTTGACTTGCACTCCCATTTGACAGAATTCATGTCTACTAAATACCACTGGGCTCTTTATAAAATCTGTAAATAATTTTAAAATGTTGCACATAATTTCTATAATTTGAATTTCTTAACCCGATCCTGTACCTCACAGAGGTTCAATATAGATCGTTATTATCGATTACATCTTAGCACAACGAAAAATAGCTTATAATTTAAAAAACCACCTTACAATATCAGAATTTTGCGGTTTTTTTAACTTATTAAAGTTATGACTGATATTGCCAGCGGTTCGTACTTGCTATACTATACAACCATATTCTAAGATATTTCGGCCCCACTTAACTATTGATATATCAGCAATTCTTATGTAGCAACACCATAAGTGTATACGCACCTTAATCTATACATAATCTAGTTGTGGTTGTCTATTTTTAATATTGACGGGACCACGTTTGTTAATCGTCCTATCATTTATACCCCTTTTATGCCAATAAACCCTAATTTAAGATCCTATGTGTTTTACTGGAGCCTCTTACATCTACAGGTTATGGGCCCAGAGCGTTTGTCGTTCGGAAAGTAGTGAAACGGGCGGTGATCTTAAAAAGAAAAGGTTTGTCGTTTTGGCGGTCAAAAAGGGCGGTATTTGAAAAGTCGAGTTCGTGAAGTGTGTAGTCAAAAACACCAAGTAAAATTATGAAAATGTCGACGGGAATTACGGGAAATACCATAACGGTTAAACAGTTTGACGGTACTGGTTTTGGAAACTGGGACTTTCGCATGAAATTGCTGTTGGAGCACCATGATGTTCTTAGTGTCTTGTCAGAGGAGCCTCCTACACCTGCGGGTGAGTTGATTTCTTGGAAAAAGAAGGACCTTCGTGCAAGAAATCTAATTGTTACTGCAATAGACATTCTATTTTCTCAAGAGAACAACTGTGTGACATTGGATTTTGTCAAGAGTAAGTTGTTTGCGGAGGAGCAGAGACATAAGACAGAGGATAAAACTGACAGCAGCAGCAGTGCAGCATTTTATAGTGGTCACAAAAATTTCAAGAAGAAATTTCCCTCAAAATTTCCTTTTAAGTGCTACGGTTGTGGACAGAAGGGACACAAAAAGTCAGACTGTCCAAACAAAAACAAGGAATGTACTCGGGAAAGCAAGAAGCAAGCTAATCTGTCAAAACAGAAAGATGAGGTAGGTTTTATTTCATGTTTGTCTAACCAAAAGGTGGAGTGTTGTGAAAACATAATAAAATTTGTTGTTGTCTACTTTTTATTATTGTCGGGACCACGTTTGTTAATCGTCCTATCATTTGCATTATAAGATCCTTTGCACAAATAGTGCACTATATAAAAATCGGCCTTTCCTATTGGTTGATCCGCATTGCCATCCGCTCGCTTCGCTCGCTACGGGGGCTCAAGAAAAGGAAACTAACCAGGTGCTAACCCAAACTAACCCAAGACATACCCAAAATCAAGAAAAAAACTGTTTAGAAACATAATCTTAAAGAAAAAAATAAAAAATAGCAACGGGGTTCGGCCGTCCAGGTGAGACCCAGCTATATAAACCTCTGCACCACCAGAGCTCTTGACAGAAACCGATTGCATCACGCAGACATATCGTAATACGAGATGGATCGACCAATAGGAGAGGTCGATTTTTACATAGTGCACTATTTGTGTAAATGATCTTTAAATGCCTATCATTTATACCCCGTTTATGCCAATAAACTCTAATTTAAAATCCTATGTGTTTTACTGGAGCCTCTTAAATCTACATTAACAATGCCGAAAAGTGACTTAACATTGGTCTGTCAAGAATACTGTTAATACTTACTTGTAAGCTGCTTCTCCTGCTGTTACTCTTAATACCAGAATCCTTCCTGCTGTCGGCAGAACATCCGTCTAACATTGCTATACTAGATAATCTGCTAGGTACATCAAAAGAGCGCTTGGGTCTCAGGATATTGGCCGCTGTTACCGTCGCACTTCTAGCCCTAAAATGTAGTAAAGTAGTGGTAAGTGATTTCACTATTCGTTCCCTTAGCATCTTATTTAATCAACACACAAATTATAAATCATAAAATTAATGTATTATATAAAACACATATATAATGATATACACAAAGAAATTTACAACTGCACCCGACTTGCTTTCATTGATGCAAACTGGTCTATCATATTATCAGAGTTGCTTTTTTTTCCACGGCCAGCAAGACTACGCGACAACACCCATTTTATTCTTCCGTTGCTGCCTACTCTTTTCGGGTTACCTCATTGGCCCTAATAACTTTATTAATGGCTAATTTGAATAGTGCAGTGGAGAACATATCGGTTCTAGGTTTGACTTCTTGCAAAGCTTCCCGTGGATGCATGGAGGCAGTCAATATAAAATTTTAATATTTAATTTGCTGAACAACCTTTCATACAATGGAAACTTGGAATATGGTTATCATGATCTGATAATGGGGAAGACACTCGCTTTCATACTGTATTTGAAAAGCTACATATTTTCATGTTGTGCCTACCTGAGCGTAATTATCCTGCAATTTAAAATTATTTTATATTGCTGCTGTTCTCGATATTACAACTCCAGAATTCACCAAAATGGTCTCATTACTTTTTTAGCTCGTTACTCTCGTGACAGTGGGAACATCAAGAAGGAATTGATATTCTGCGTCAGTATCATACAAATGAGATTATCTTTTCTCAATTGCTATGTGAAGAGGATATTTCGATTTTTGCCTTCACTATCATCCGGTTCCTCCTGAGTACTCACCAGCCATTCAATATTTTTGCCTCTGCAGGCTGTCAACTTCCGTATTCTTAACGGTAGATGCGTGCTCCTTTAGATTACTGCACACCAATTCGCTTTCACCAAGAAAATTATCTCGTAGGGTTTTTAGATCCAAGGCAGGCAATATTGTCGATGTTCGATAGTTCCAGAAAATGTAACCATAATATACCACACTTGTTTCATATTTTTTTACAACAGATATATTCTGATGCGATATTACACTCAAACTGTGTTTGGGGGCATGTTCTTAGTGTACTGATAGATCCTTTACAGTCCTACGGCACTATGCTATATTAGCCGCTTCTGATTGGTGGGTTAACGTCACTTTAGAGTACTGTTAACTCTTCACGCGCCCCCTTGGGCGCAACCAAACAAAACTAACTCAAACTAACCAAAATTTACAAATAAAAAACAAACATAACTTAAAAAAAAAAACAAGAAAACAGGCCTTGCCCCCGACGGGAACCGAATGTATTACAAATCCAGAATCTGATCTGACCACTACACTAACTAGACCTGCTGGAATAAACTGACTGGACCGTAGATAAAGTGAAAGTGACGTTAATCCACCAATCAGAAGCGCCTAATATAGCATAGTGCGGTAGGACTGTAAAAGATCTTAAAAAGCAACTGAGAACATGATTTTGTTTTTAACGCTCTTATATGACGTAAATTGTGTGAATTCTTAAAATTAACCCAAATGAATTGATTTAAAAAATCACACTTATTAGTAGAATAGAATTTGAAATTTGTGAAATATAACTTTACCTTTCTAATGGTTTCATACCATCCAGGTTTGGAGATCTTCCTCTTCGAGATCTATTGCTACCTGCTCTATTTAGTAAGGATACATCGCCGTTAAATGATCTAACAAACTGACATTTATAGCTTCCTAAAACAAAAAAAAATCTAAACAAATATTTATTTTACATGTAACACTATCTAATTTATTTTTCCGCATCCGAATAATTATTACCCCAGTAGTAGTACCTTCAAGAGTGTTGCACATCTAGGAAGATTGCCCCTTTGCCTACCCTAGGTGGCGAGGCCAACATCAATAGAAAAAAACCGGCAGCTTTAACAATTTGTATATTCGATAAAACATGTTTTTAAATTCTAAAATATTGGCGCTCGGTGGATGCTAGTTATAACCATAGAAGAATATACTCTATTAGGCATAGAATAATGTACTTAATTTGTGCTTTTAATAGGAAATTCCCTTCTATTATCTAAGAACTTCGAGTTTTTGGTTCTACTTAATTTGTACCCTCTGTGATATGACTGTGGGTTTCCATCTATTTAAAATGCTAAATAAAATGCGATCGTCCCAACGAACCTAATGTTTATTCAACTTAATGATGCGAATGACCAGTTGGGCAAATCGGAGTGCTTGAATGAATGAAGGAATAACCGCGACCAGGAGATCCCTTGCACGCAGACCACCAGCCCAGGCCCATTGTGCGCCCACTCACATGTAAATTCAGCCGGGAAACCCGCTGAACCCCAGCTGAATCTTTCTTATCTCCTTCGGGTTCAGCACGCAGCTTCCAAAGTTATCCTAAACAACGCTGGACAATCAGGGAGAATATCAGTGGACGATTTCTCCTCCTTCAAGCGCCAACTGTATTCTGGATCTTCCACGATTCGGAGCAGGTGCCCTTATGTGATGGTCTGCTATTATCTCTATTGTTTTCAGAAGAAATTAGAGATACTAATTGGGTGGTATCATTTCGCCCGAGTGTAGTCCGCTTTTCCTGATCTGGGAATAAGATTCAGCCTTACTGCTCTCCAGGCAACTGGTATGTATCCCAGGGTAAGGCAAGATCTGAATATTCCCAATCGAAAGAAGATTAAGGATTCCGGGCCCTTTTTCAAGGGAGCCGGAAACACCTGGTCTTCCTCCAAAGACTTAAAAGTGCTAAAAGTCACAATTGCCATTTCATCATCTCATACGTAATGACCTTAGGTGATAGTTTGTAGTCAGGTCTTAACCTTTCCACACCATCATTAAAGATTACCTGCTTAGTATGCCCATGATTGAAGCCGGGAATTGTGTGCTAAGCATGAATGAGTTGTAGTGTCTCTCTAGCGGAAACAGTAAAACCCCTTGTCGAGGTGGCCACTACACCCCGGCTCGCTCTCGGATCTTTCGTTAGGACTTTGCTTAGCCTGACCGCCGTGATATTGATATCCCCGCAGTAGGCCCTCCATGTATCTTTTTGCGACACACGTAGTGCATTTTTGTATTCTCTTTGGGCAGATTTATAGTTCTTCCTGCGGGAATTTACTTGTGTTCGTTTGGCCCTATTTTAGTAGCCTCCGAACTTTGATGCGATGGGCCTCAAGGATTGGGTTCCATCAAGGTGTCTTACTTGCACCGAGCTCGAGTTTTAGGGCGAGTAAGACACCTTGGTGGAACTCAAACCGAAGTGCCTACTTCGGCTGTACTTAGCAAAATGAGCCTCGTGAAGGAAAACTCTAGTAGTGTCAAGCGTGTTTACTTTTTGTATTCTGCTTGACAGTGACAGTTTGATACTTTTAAATTTGTATTCATTTCAATTTGATTTTATAATAGACTAACGGCTCTTGACAGTTTTTTCGGCATGATCGTTTACCGTCGGGCATTCGAATTTTTGTCTTTCATTGATCGAGTATTAATGCGTGATGTCAAAATTGCAAATTTCGTGCAGAAACATTCGGAATGTTGATGCGAAAGTGTATTAAAAAGTTGCGATTTGGCATGAATGTTTACCGTCGGCCGACTGCTTTACACGATAGTTAATGAAAGAAAAGTCCAGCGCACAATTATCTGCCGCCGTTTCGCGTGGTTATAAATCGGCCAAAAATTCATTTTTTATAGCAAAAAAAAACGTATGATCGTTTACTGTCGGGCGTTCATGGCGATAGTCTATTTATGTTATGTGGTAGCGAAAAATATCAAAGGCCGACGGTTTTCACAGTTAGAAAAATTTTTAGTGATAGATTCAAAGTGCATTTTTTTTATGAATATGGCATAATTGTTTACCGTGTAAAATATTGGCAGTGACTTCAATTTAGACGAAATATTGTTGTTTATAACAATGGCCGACCATTCAGGCGGTTATAAACTATTTTGAACAAATTAAAATGTTGTAAAAAATATGAACAATTCGGACTGATTGTTTACCGTCGGCCATCAGCATCATTCGATTGATAATGTTGCAAAATGACGATGTGAACGTGGACCGACGAATCAGACGGTTAAAACCAAGGATTTAATAAGGAATAAAACACCTTATACAAAAATTAAAAATTTGTTTAAAAATATTAACAATTTGGGCTGATCGTTTACTGTCTGCAATTAGTTTAAGTAAACTGATAATATTGCAACACGACGATATGTACGTGGGCCGATGAATCGGGCGATAGCAATATCTAATAAGGAGTTTTCAAAGATTCAGAAATTTTTGAACAGTTGCACTAGGTACCCTCACCACCAATGGAATGTAAAAAACTGCATCAGGTCGAGCGACACGCGTCCTCATTGTGACTGGCTGCAGGGCTGCAACATAATATATTGATCGGAACCGACTTTGTCTCATTTTTTTCTACAGCCGCGTGCAAAATAACTAATTACCAAATTCAAATGAAATTGCAAAATCGACGAATGCCGCGGAACCTATTTTGCGCTCTATAGCGTAGTTGGAAAAGGAAATTCTCACTTTTTCCGTCGAGTGTGCTATGAATAATCATTTATTTATTTTATTTATTTATTTCAATCTTCCTGTTTTGACAGTTACCTGTTGTATAGGAATAGTTAACAATACAATACTTAAAACTAAACTTAAAACTAAGAGCTAAAAAGCTACAAAAAGTTTTGCTAAAACATTTCACAGAAACTGACAGTAACAAGACTTGAGCTTCTCATCTGGAGCCTCCAGTCTTTAACAATTCATAAATTAAAGATGACTTGACTTAATTAGGTTATATAGCTAAAATGCATTAAAATAAGAACTATCGTAAAATCGTAAAGTAGTCATTGACTTTATAGAAACATCTCTCAATGAGATAGCTTTTTACTGTTTTTTTTTTAACTTAGTAAATTAGTTTATTTCTTTTAGACTTGCTGGTAGTTAGTTATACATGTTGCTGTAAAAGCAATATGGGCTTGAAAGGAAGCAGTTTTGTAGGGAGGGATGTATATGTTGTTGTTAGCCCTTGTAGGATAACTATGTATGTTTGAGGCTTGTGAGAATCTGTTAAATTGTTTTGCATGTAGAATTAAAATGCACGGTAGTGGCAAAATTTTGTGTTTTTGAAAAAGTGGTTTACAAGAACCTAAAGGGCTGTGAAAATATTTTTTTGATTATTCTTTTTCGTAGGATAAATATTCTGGATAATTCTGATGATTGACCCCAATATATAACACCATAACTCATATGACTATAAGCTAGGGCATAGTATGGATTAAGAAGTTGTTTAGTTTCTAGGATATTTTTGAGGTTTCTGATGGCAAAATATGTCATGTTAAGTTTACTAGCCACGTGATTCAGGTGATTACACCATTTTAGATGTGGATCCAAATAAATACCTACAAATTTGAAGTTGTCAGTTTTGTTAATTCGTTTAATATATAGGGATATTGTGTCATGGGGAAAATCTTTGCGCTGTGAAAAGGTCATATAACAAGTTTTCGATTCACTAACAATAAGCCTGTTTTCATGCACCATGTGGCAAATTTATTTAGAGACTCATTGGATTTATTTTCCATATTTTCAAGGCTATTTGCCGAAATCGCCACGGTACAGTCGTCTGCGTAAAGTATTAGTTTGGTATCTTTATCAGATAGTTGTAGATGTTTTTCTAAGTCGTTAATGAAAAGTGTAAATAGCAAAGGTGATAGTAGTATACTGCCTTGTGGCAGGAACAAAAAAATCAACTGCGGTGTGCCACAAGTTGTGGCACACCGCAGTTGACTTTTTGTTCCTGAGATGTAACATGTAACCTACCCAACTCTTACTTTTATTTTGTGTTCTTCCATATATGAAGTTAGCCAGTCGTTGCTTTTACCTCTAATACCCAACGCGTCCATCTTCTTTTTTAAAAATGAACTGTTCAAGCAGTCAAAAGCCCGCCTTAGGTCGAAAAAAAGGACCAGAGTGTAATATGATGAATCAATGCCCGTGTAGATGAAGTTTAGAAGCTCAAAAGCAGCTGTATTTGTTGAAAAGTTTTTTCTAAAGCCATGCTGCTTGTCAGTAATTAGTCTGGAACATCTCAAGTAGTGTTCTAAGCTATCTAAAACTGCTTTTTCAAACAGTTTCGATATGGTGGAAAGACCTGCAATTCCCCTATAATTTTCTATATTTTCTCTATCACCCTTTTTGAAAAGTGGAATTATCTCGCCCACTTTCAGGTTATTGGGAAAGATGTCTGTGTCGAGCGATAGGTTAAAAATATGACATATGGGGAATTTGATATGATCCCAAAGTTGTTCTAAAACAAAGACTGGGACATCATACAGGCCAGAGCATGTTGTTTTGTTTTTTAAATTTTTTTAAGCAGAGTACAACTCGTGTGTACTAAAAGATGTGAAAAAAATGGACTGTAAATAAGGTTCGCAGGAAGTGCAATCCGATATGCTGAAATTATCATTGCAGGTTGAATTTATTAAGTATTTGGCGCTGGTGGCAAAAAACTACAAAATTAATTACTAATTTCTAATGAGTTAGTTATGTAAGTATCATTAGATAAAATTGTGGTAGGGTTTGTTCTTTTTTTATTTTTCCAAAACTAGTGTTATGTAGTAAAACGCCAGATAATTTTTGAGTTGTATGCGGTATCTATTAGTTTCTGTTTCAAGAAATTGTGTTTTTCTATAGTTAGTCGTTCATGAAATATTTTTTTTTGTCTGAGAGTAAAGTTGTTTAGATTCCTGAGTACCGAGAGTATTAGAAAGCCAAAAAATGTCCTTTAAATGCTCACTTTGCTTTACTAGATCCGAATTTAGCAATGCTTTATTTTTTCCAGTGTTTTTTAAGTTTATTTTTTTAATAGGACAGGCAACCTCCAAACAATAAAGAAAATTGTGCCAGAAAAAAAACCATGATTCGTTTACGTCATTGAGGGTATATAAATGGCTGATGTCGGTCCTGGATAACTGATAGTTAAGCTGAAAAATATTAAGAGCGTCATAAAATCTTTTAAAGTAATGTTTATTGGAGACTACAATGTCATTGTTAAGGCTGTTACTTCCCGAGATAATGATTTGTGCTTTATGGTCCGCTATGTTTGCCTCAAGATTACTGGCCTGAAAGTTGGGGAGGTTTGTGATAATATAATCTAAGGCGGAGGGAGTATGATTCGGGGAATCCCTAGTGGGTTCAAGTGGTAGAATAGACCGTATATTAAAACTTTCCAGCAAGTCGGGGAGAATGTTTTTTCATGTACGTCCTTTAAATAGTTTAGATTTAGGTCACCGCATATTAAAATAAATTGATGTTGAGATGTAATATAACAAAGTGTTTCATTGAATGCAGTTATGCATCTGCTAAAACTATCTGGAACAGCATTATTGCACAAATAAACTGAGGAATAGCTATCCCTGTATTATTCAATTTAAATGAGATACCTACGCATTCTAAAATTAATTCTGTTGAGAATTTTAGTACGTCCATGGTTTTGAAGTGTTCATTCTTGCTGTTTTGAAGTGTTCATTCTTGCTGTAAATGGCAACACCACCATGAGAGTGTTTTTTTCGAGAAGTTTGCTGCTAATTGGTACCCTGGTATGGTAGAAGCTTTTGCTTGCTCCTCCACCATCCAATGTTCCGACACACATAAAAATTGTGGATTTTCTTGTAACAGAAGTTCCAATTGAGGTATCCTGTTTGTGATGCCTTGTGTGTTAACGTGGATGGTTTTCCAAATGTGTGTTTGAGAGTTACCTCTTCCATCGGGGTTGGTGATTAAAGCCTCGGGTGTTGCGGTTGAAGCTTCGGTTGTAGCTGTTTTCCTGATTATTGTAACTGCTTGGAAACTAGGAACGAAATGGCTGTATCTGCTGAAAAATTTTAATAACTATATGTTCAGGCCAATTTTGGGGGTTCATGAGGTTGCCGTCAAGTTCCTTTCTCCTTCACTCTAAAAGCTTTGTATTCGCCCGACTTAACGGGTACATTTTCAATATAGAACTTTTCACTTTCGCCAAAATTATTTTTTAGATATTCCATTACTGTCGCACTGTTCGAGACCTTGGAGATAATAATAGAGGTTTGAGGAGTTAGCTCAGCCGCTGTGAGAGTTTCGTCAGTTTTCTTTTGGCCTACGAGACCAGTACTTTTTGAACTGTATGGGGTATTGGCTGGTTTTTCAGATTGGTTTTGTTTTCCAGTCATAGAGTTGCAACCAGAATTTGATTGGGTACCGGCGGGATTTACCCGGAGACTGGAGCTAATTTTTTCTAAATCATTCCTAAGGCACAGTATTTCCGCTTGTTGCTCTTTAATTTTTCATATGCAAATTGCAGATCTTGTAGCTGCTTTTGATCGTTGCCTGTCGTGAGTGGAGTGTGGCACTGGCACTGGTCTGAAGTTCCTCATTGCATTTCTTAATGTCACAAACAGTCGTGGATAAAACATCCAATTTGGACAACGCAAGAGCTTGCTCAGTTTTGAAATAGGTCAAGGATCTGTTTGTGTTATCTAGTGTTTTTGAGAGCTTTTCATTTGATTTTTTGGTTTTAAAGATAAGGCCTTTAACCTCTTCAAAGCCTTTGTTTAGTAGCTGATTTAAAATAGACAAAGTGTTCTTGTCTCCAATATCAGTAGTTTTGAGCTGAAGACACTCTTTACAGTTGTAGGGCACGCAAGGGAATCGCTTCTTAACCGTAACACCCTTGTGCTCAGAGGCTGTAAGAGTGGGACAGTTTACACACAGTAGTGTCTTGCAATTATCACATTTTGCAAGAGAGTACGAGTCGCCTTCCTCTACGTTGCACTTTTTACAGGTAGACATACTTTAATAAGCTGTTCAGAAAATTGGGCACATAACACTTTTCTTTGTTTGCGAAAGGCACTACGTCTTTAATTTTTTCCACTAATATTTCGTAAGCAGCTTCCCTTTTTAACCGGTCATGATAATCTTTTGATGTAGTTTCCCACAAGCACGTCGAATCTCTGAACAGAGCTATAAATTCATCTTAAAAGTTTTGCACGGGCCATGATCAAATAAACTTTACAACATCATAAACCTCTAATTGTCAAAAGAAACCTAGATTCAACATGTCGCCTAAAAATATCCAGATTGGACAGAAACACTGATGGCACTGAGTCGCCTCAAGGCCTATCTCCAGACCTCCCACACATTCCGGTTGGCCCGCCAGACGAGAAGAAGCAGAGGCAAGTCGAACGAGATTTGGTATTAGGATTGAGGGCCTTCACAAGTCAGCACCACAGGTATAACTCGACGGAAATCTCAATACACACGTTGGGATTTTCCTAATTTCCATAATTAAGCCCAATATAGGCTAAAGGCGGCTCCACACGCAACGGTAAATCCGAAGGCCAACCTTGAGGCGACCGGCCTACATATTTCCGTTTCCTATTCGGCTAGCGCAACCGAGTGCGCTAATCGTGTAGGAAACGGATGCGAAACCTGCATCTCGGTTCCCTAAGTGTTAACGCACCTAATCGCGCTATGTATTCGCAATGCAATCAATTTGCGGCAAGAGCTCTCGTGGTAGAGAGGTCTAGTTGCTTAGATCTCAATGCGGCGGCTATCGGCGGCGGGTTCAAACTCCGTTGCTTTTTTAGGTTAAGTTTCTAAACAGTTTTTTCTTGATTTTGGGTATGTCTTGGGTTAGCACCTGGTTAGTTTCCTTTTCTTGAGCCCCCGTAGCGAGCGAAGCGAGCGGAGGACCATGCGAAAAGTGAAATATTATATAACAGTACATTCCAGGTGCCGAAATCAGTGCGTTAACCCCATAGTGAATGGAGATATCCATTTCCTACATGACTAGCGCACTCGGTTGCGCTAGCCGAATAGGAAACGGAAATATGCAGGCCGGTCGCCTCAAGGTTGGCCTTCGGATTTACCGTTGCGTGTGGAGCCGCCTTTAGCTTATATTGGGCTTAATTAAGTACGTTTTGCTGATTAAGTTTAAGAGTTTCACGAACTTTTTTTTATAAGAGTCGACGTGTTGTAGTGATCATCGACTATTTACACATTTTCAGAATATTTTTTTGGCATGTAATACTGCCGTTTTTACCGATTTTTCGACGTTAAAACCACTGCGACCAATCACGCACGACGACGCCTCTTTATAAACTGGCAATTGAAAACAAATAAAGGACTGTCGTGCGTTTGTTACAGCTGTTGCTGACACTCCTGCTCTAAATATGCCCGAATATAATATGTTATATTATGTATAACATTTCAAAATTAGTTACTTATATGTTGTGCAATCTTAAATTATCATATTCAATTGTTTGATAACATTTAAATTATTTATAAAATATTACTAACTCCCGATTCGTCGGTCCACGTAGATATCGTCGTTTTGCAGTATTATCAGTTTACTGAAACTGATGACCGATGGTAAACAATCAGTTAAATTTGTTTGTATTTTTTTACATCTTTTTAATTTGTTTACAAGGTGATTTAACCATCCGATTCGTCGGTTCACGTTAATATCTTCGTTTTGCAACATATCAATCCAATGAAACCGATGGCCGACGGTAAGCACTCATCCCGAATCGTTAATATTTCTTTACACTTGTTTAATTTTTGTATAAGGTGTGGCAACCGTCCGATTCGTCGGCCCATGTGCACATCGTCGTTTTGCAACATTATCAATTGAATGAAACTGATGGCCGACGGTAAACAAACAGTTCAAATTGTATGCGTTTATTTGAACTGTAAATTGCGTCGGCCGAGTGTTTACAACCGTCAAAAACGTCGCCCAGTGATACAATCATCTATATTTCAATAACATTGTCAAACGCCCGACGGTAAACAATCATGCCATATTCATAAAAAAAATTGCACTTTGAATTTATAACCAAAAATTTTTCTAACTGTGAAAACCGTCGGCCTTTGATATTTTTCGCTACCACATAACATAAATAGACGATCGCCATGAACGCCCGACAGTAAACGATCATACCATAATAGTCGTTTTTTTTTGCAATAACAAATGAACTTTTGGCCAATTTATAACCACGCGAAACGTCGGCAGATAATTGTCCGCTGGACTTTTCTTTCATTAACTATCGTCTAAAGCAGTAACACAGACGGTAAACAATCATGCCAAATCGCAACTTTTTAATACACTTTCGCATCAACATTCCGGATGTTTCTGTACGAAAGAGAGTTCCAATTTTGACATCACGCATTAATACTCAATCAATGAAATACAAAAATTCGAATGCCCGACGGTAAACGATCATGCCGAAAAAACTGTCATGAGCCGTTAGTCTATAAGTTAGGAAGTAAATAGCTATCTTTTAATGTTACAACTATACTCGACGCGCCGAACAGATTCACCAAACACGGAAAACACGGATACAATAATTCTTCTTATTTTATGATTCCATTGATTCCAAACATAGGAACTTTGATTAACACACTCTATTTTTATTTTTTGTATTATGGATAAGAAAAATCGAAATGAAAAACAAAACATTGGGTCGATTCAATTATAAAATAAGACGAATTGTTTCCGCGATTGGTGAATCTGTTCGGCGCGTCGAGATACTACTAGCTCTCAAAGCTTGCGAAAATCTCGGTGGAAAAAAGGATCTCAGAAGAAATCAAGGTATTTTATGAGGGTTTCGTATACAAAAGAAGGCCCACAAAACATTCCATAAGGTAGGTAAATATTTTAGCCGAAATTGTGTAATATGAATAAATAAAGCGCATATTTTATAGTAATAATTGTTTGCATTTGTATGTTCTAGACAGCGGCTTTGTAGATGTAATTAATATTCAGTTGTAAATTCGTCATTAGATCGCTGAGGGGTTTAATTACATTTCTGAATTGTTTCCATGGCATACATGAAAAATCTGGCATCTTTTTATTCCTAAAGCTTAGAAAAACTAAAATAACCAGTAGATTGTCACGACTTTGCGCCAAGCGAAGTAATCTGTGACGTCCGAAGGAGTCTATCCTGAGATTCTATTTCGAACCGGTCAGTGTTGAGGCCCAGGGACATTTTGCCGTTAAGTCTACAGTTTTCCATAAATTAAGAATAAGAATATTATTTAGATTTAACCGTGATTTTGGTTGTTTTACGAGTTTATTGCGTTCAGGATTATATACACCTTTGTTAGTTTTAGGACACCTTTAGCGCATATATGCTAAATTTGCTTCGGACACCAATGGCATCGCTTTAAAATAGGAAGCTATTGTAGTTTTACTGTGTCTGAAAGTATCAATATTGAAATGGATTTGAACAAAATATGGGAGAAAAAATTTCAACATATGACATTTTGAATATCTATATTTATCGATTTAAAGAAAATGTGGTACTTCCACTCAGACTTATTATACTCACTTCGAAGCGCTGCGTAAGTCTCTAACTTACGCAGCGTTAAGTTACTAACAACAGAGAAAAAATTACGAACTATTTTTTCAACTCCTACTGGCACCAGGAGTGTTTTAAGATGATCGAAAGACGTTCGATTAAAAATTCAAATTGTCTGTTAAAATACCATATTGATTAAATTTGAAATAAATATGATAAATCTGTACGTAGGATGATAATATAGATTCCGATACATAGAAGGCACTTTGATTGGATATCTATAGGGCGAAACGGAAAATCGCCTTAATTTGACGTCCGCCAAACATGATATTTTGGTGGCTTAATGATACTGCCGATTTTCACACAAGAATATAGCAGTTGGAAAATGCGTTCATTCATAGACACCTGCTATAATTAATTCTTTTTACCATGAGTGTGCCAATTGTCTTTTATATTCTTTTTTTTTTATATAAACAAGCATTCAAAACATTTGACCGTCTCCCACTATTTGTAATGTGAGCAAATCAATTTCAAAGTTTATTTGTTTCTTTAACATATGTATAACAATACTTAGGCTATAATAATATTATTAAATATCAACCAACCTCCTCGAATGAAATCTGGTATTGGTGAATAATCGAACGCTCCTATATCACTACGAGAGTGGCTTATATATGACTTAATATCAATTGTATCTTTGCACATTGGGTAGTCCTCATATTTCGATGTTAATGTCGATATGGAATCAGTCTTCTTCCCATTGAATGCATTTGACTCAATGATTGTAGGAACCTAAAAGGGTGTCAATTGATACGATTATTAAACATTACATGTCTAGAAAATGCTTATTCTCGATAAAAAACACTTTTGACCAAAATAAATTTTACGTGATTTACATTTTCATTTTATTTTTTCATGAAATCATGGGGTATCTCCGTTACTAGGAAATATAGAAACATGCCGATTTAGTGAACCCATGCTACTTTTTTAAGAAAGGAAAGATGCCACAAATAGAATTTTCATAGCCTACTTGAAACACAAGGCAATTTTGAAAAATTTCAGTTTTTAGGCACCTTCTGTATTTCAGTAGTCTTTAAATTTAACGGAACGGTAAAAACGCCTTCTTATCTAGTTTTCACGTAGAATTCTGACGATCATTTTTAGTAATAATTAATAATTATTGGTTATTTATCTGATTCAATTGTAAACCGTAATACAAAAAATTAAATCAAGTGTTTTTTAAATAAATTGAAATAGCTGTGATAAGGCCATGTGAAAGTATTATTTATTTTTAAATAAAACGATTTTGCAAAATTTCGGTTCTGTCGGATATCCTCGAAACCAATCGGATTTTTTAAGATTTCGAAGGGGCATTTTATTGAACGTGAAAACGTTGTTTAAATTTAAGCTTTGTTGTATCTCTTACGGTTTCCGAGATCCCTGTACTGGCCCCTTATTTCAGACACGTTGTACAGAACAAAACCAATGTAACTCTTCCAGTTTTCAAAAAAATTCTAAGAATCTAGCTGTGTTGGAAATTGACTTGAATTGTTATTAAAATTAATAGTTAGATTTTCGCTATAAAAAAGGGCTATAATCGAAGATTTTTTATGTGGACAGCTACATATAGTGAATTAGGGCGTTGAGTTTCTAAAAAATCCACAGATCAAAATTAGAAGTGGTATTTTCGGAGGAACGTTCATATTGTCAAATGTTTTGTGGTATAAAATCTTGACAAGATGAGTCTATAAAGAGTCAAAAGGAAAAAGACTTGAGGCACAGGATAGCGGTTCATTATTTTGCACGCCAGTTCTGTAAGAGGATTTGCCCAGGTCCAGTGACTTGAGCCACACAATCAAAATGCTTCATTAAATATGCACAAATCGGAACTCCTATCAAAGGCAAAATTAATAAAAAACATAAAATATACGCAGTAGATGTATTGCGTGAGAATAGCCATGAGGTCCTACGACCGCAATATAATTGGTATGGGCTGGAGCAAAATCTTATTACGATGATGGTCTTCAATCGGAACCGGAACATCTAGAAATAATTTGGCAAGATGCGCTGGATCATATTACACAGAAATATTGGAAGAAAGTTATGGACCATACAGAAAATCTAATACAGAACAGGTGGGATGGAGAACGAGTACCAGATATAGAAGTAGCACCGATGATAAATTCCACCACTCGAGGACGACTCAGAAGACGACTTTTCAGATTTTATGAGTGACGATGAGAGTTTTTAACTTTATAGTTCATAAATAGTATATTATTTTATATGGAGGAAAAGTGATACTTTTCATGGCGCGCTCGTGTTTAACAGCCGAACGCAGTGCGTAGCTATATAGATCTGTGGTATAATCTTCAGTGTTATTTTATGTTTTATCCATACATAATTTTCTGTATCTGTACATCAAATGCATTTTTAGGAAAGCTAAAATTAATTCAAACTGTTAATAAATTATTAAGTTACCGAAATAATGACTATAATTTATTTCTTCCACTACTAACCTTAACATCAATAATTGGCCTTTTTTTAAATTGAAAAGTTGTTTTTCTTTACCTCTTATCAAAATATTTCATTATTCGCCCTAACTACTGACCTAGGTCAATAATAGAAATCTTAGGCACGTCGTCCACTGAGAAAACCATTCCGACGCAACCGATCGCAGGAAACTTATCGCTTACGATTGGTTGCACGTTTTTTGTTCATTGGGAAAACCTATTTTAAGTCCGTAGTGATCAGTTTTAAAGATGTCGTCGTCGGATGAGGATGTTTTTACCGCATATTTATTTTTAAAAACTCGAAAAAAGAAAAAAAAAACGGTTTTGGGTACATCCCGACTTTAAAAAACAGCAAAAAAGTCGGTGGTACAAAATCGCGAGTGAATTTAAGGATCCTGTAAAGTTTAAGCAAACCTACAGAATGAGTCAAGATAGTTTTCATGAACTTGAAAGACTTGTAGGTCCAATAATTCGCAAGAAAGATACCAACTTCCGAGATGCAGTAGGAATATCAGAGAGATTGTTGATAACCTTAAGGTAAGTATTAAAAATTAATCGAATTACGAGTAGGTATAACTAGTACCGCATTTAATAGATACTACTTATAAATAAGCAGTGTAGAACATACATTTATTATTATTTATTGAATATTATCTTACACAT
This sequence comes from Pissodes strobi, assembly GCA_016904865.1. Lineage (NCBI taxonomy): Eukaryota > Metazoa > Arthropoda > Insecta > Coleoptera > Curculionidae > Pissodes > Pissodes strobi. Next base: position 6,931 of record JAEQML010061126.1, on the reverse strand, counting down.
AAAAAACTAACTAAAGTTGAAATTGTCGCAAAAAGCGTCATGACCTGAAAACGGTGGATTTGACGTCGACGGAGTAGCATTTTGAAGAGTCGTGTAGTATTGGCTGTAACTTGATGAGGTAGAAAGAGGTGTTACAGTACGTGAAGTCGAAGTCAGTGAGTTGTCAATAGCATCCAAAACATTTCGTCGAAATTGTCGAAACTGTGCGTCAGTCATGCTTTCCACCTCAGGAACCAAACTTAACAGAAAACATTTTCGGCTACTCTCTGGTTTATCATTTTTTTGCTTTTTATGTTGAAAATATTCCATGAAAGCTTCATCAGCGTTTGATGGAACATTTTGTTTTTCACTGTTCTTTTTTCTTTTTTGTTTTAAATTCTGACGTGCTGAAATTTCTTCTTTTCCTTTTTCCGTTTCTTCCGAGTTATTCTGCTTACTTTCCTCACGTTCCTGATCTGTGTCCTCTCTATTCTCCACTTCTGACTCTTGAGAGTCATCGAATATTGTTTCTGTATTATTACTCCCGGGTGATGGAAGATTACTTGGATTACTCTCATTATTTTGGACTTTTACGTAAGGGATAATAAATTGCATTACGTCATTTAAGTAATACGGTTTTTTCGTTGATGATCCGCTAGGTGGTGGCTTTCGTTTGCGGGCGAACACCGTCCTCAAATTCTTCCATCTCTCTTTGCAGTTATCCGCTGAAATTACAAAATCCTTAATTAAAACAATAGCACATTATTTAATGGTTAAAAATAAAAATATGAGTAGTATACATTATTTTCGCACTTTAGGAACTAAAATGACAGTTTCAATGCTTATATCAATATCCCTCGTATCAATTTAGAAACACCCTGTATAATCTATACTATTCTTATTTCTAGGTATCTAGGAACTGGTAGTAAATACAGAGATCTATCGAGCTATTTTTTAAGAGGAGACAGTACAATCAGTCATATTGGGTCAGAAACCACAGCTGCAATATGGAAAGTCCTTCAACCATTATACATGAAAGTTCCATCAACGGAAGATTGGCATCGGATAGCACAGCGTTACTACGAAATTTGGAATTTGCCAAATTGCATTGGCTCCATTGACGGTAAACATGTTCGTATTCAGAAGATGCCTAAATCTGGTTCGACGAATTATAATTACAAAGGATATCATTCAATAGTGCTGATGGCAGCTTGTGATGCTGATGCATGTTTCACAATGGTTGAAGTTGGACATGCTGGACGTAATAGTGATGGAGGTGTATTTAGGGCATCAAGAATGGGTCGTTGGTTGCAGAGACAAGGAAATGGATTAAACTTACCGAACGACCACAAATTAATAAACGATGATACCGGGGGAAATTTTCCATTTTACTTTGCAGCGGATGAAGCGTTTCCGTTATCTAAATATATGTTACGGCCCTATCCTAAAAAAGGACTAAATAACAGAAAAAGAGTGTTCAACTACAGACTTAGCAGAGGACGCAGAACTATCGAATGTGCATTCGGTATGATGAACAGTAAATTTCCGGTTCTTTCCACTCCTATAGCCAGCAAAACCATTAAAAATGTTAACAATATAATACGTGCCGTTTGTATTCTACATAATTTCATTAGAAAGAGGGAAGGGATTTTATATAGATCAACATTTAACCCTGATGATACTGGTATTGATTTTGAAGAACAAAATGTTCCTGAGGACATCCAGCATGACGCAGAAAGGCCACTAATTTTTCCAGAAAGACCTTCTGCAACTAACCTTCGAGACTATCTTTCATTTCACTTTTTAAAACCTCATTCTTCTTTACCCTTCCAGTGGAAATACTGTATTCATTAGAATAACATTTATCCTAACCTGTGTTTACCTAGATACTCAAATACGTAGCTAACTTCTAATAAAAGCAATAAAAACATAATTTTGTTTTTGATTATCTTTTTCGGGATAACCACGTACACATTAAATTCAAGTTTATAAAATCTTCACATTTTTCTACAAGAAGGTAGGTACTAATATTTTACTTTCTTTTCTTACCTGTATCTTTGGTAGCTTTTGCGATTTTCTCCCACGCGGCATCTACGACATCTCGTTTAGAGTATTCTTCTAAAGTGTAATTGTATAGACAAGGATATTTTTCTATTTCCAGCACAAACGTAATGTTGGCCTTTTCGTCAATTTTTGATAGGGAACGCGGCATTGTAAACGAGAACGGGCACATTCACACGCATCCTTCCGATAAACGTAAACAACTAAAGTCTGGCGACCAACCCGTTTGATCGTCTGCAATCGGTCTTCAACGAAAATAGTCGTAGTCGCAGCAGTGAACGAATTAGTATTGGTTTTAATAGGACAATCGCCTTACGACTGGTTGCTTAGTCGCGGGCAACCGATCGCCTCGTTTTGGTTTTCTCAGTGGACGACGTGCCTTACATAAAAATGAACACAAATTGACAGTTTTCCTGACAAGAGAGAAACAAATAAGTAAACTTGAGTAAAATAATTAACATTATAAAATACATATAATTAAGGCTTCAATAATTACAAAAAAATTGCGTTCAAAATGATTCCATTGAGATACGCAAATGCGTGTCTACACCGCTTTCAATGGGATTCCTGGTAATAATGGCGTCAAAAATGACAATATGGCCACGCAATCGTTGATCGGGACTAGAATAAATTAATGTTTTTCATTAAAAAACCTGCAAAATAGAAAAAATGGTATAAAATACAGGTTTTAAAAGACATTTAGCGCAGTCGCACGTTAGGAAAGTGGGTCGTTTCCTAATTTCGTGCTCGTGCGAAAAATATGGTCTCTTAAAACTAGTATCTTAATATACTATTTTCTATTGTAGCTGGATCAGTAGTGCAACAAATTGTATATTAATCATGGTTTAGACAACTATTATTGCCTTAGAGCAATATCATTGAGTTTTTTAATTTTCATCGTTGGTAAGCCAAAGTTAATGTCACCGTAAATTTATAATTTTATTTTTATGCAAAATGAGTTATTCTTATTAATGAGAGTTACAAAATGGTAAAATTAAACAAAATAAAAATACTGTGAGAGCGGGCCAAAGGCATTAATAAATTAAGAGATAAGGCTCATCGTAAATATTTAAAAAATAGAACCGAAGCTCGGCTGCAATATTATCGAGATCTCACAAATTTTACTAAACACTCTCTTGTTAGGGAAAAAATTTCATATTTTAATTTGATATCTTCAAAAACAGGTACAGATTTTTGGGCAAATGCAAAAAAACTAAATTTGACTTATAATACATTCTCAACAATACCTTGTGAACTTGCAGACGCAACAGCACTAAATAATTATTATGCTAATTGCAATAATGTTGTCAATACTGCCTCAAATGTGAAAATATTATTTTACGAACAAAATAAGCATGTAAATATAACCTCGGAGCTTCATTTTGAATCATTTGATGCAACATCCTTACATAAAATGGTAAATCTAATTAATACTAATGCCATCGGCGAAGATGAAATATCAATTAAAGATTTAAAACTTTGTCTACCTTTTTGTAAACAACCATTAATAAATATAATTAACACTTGTATTTTAGAAAATATTTACCCAGATCTGTGGAGAAAAGCTATAATTAAGCCACTGCCTAAGGTGTCTGATCCTAAAGCTCCAGGAGATTTGAGACCTATAAGCATTTTATCAGTAATATCCAAAATGATTGAAAAACATATTTATCATCAAGTATTTTCGTTTCTAAATTCAATTAATATTCACAAATCGGAACTCCTATCAAAGGCAAAATTCATAAAAAATTTAGTAAGTACATTTTCTTGGCGACTTGCCATAGTTAGATAACCATCAGACTAAACTGCATCATGTTGTCAGAGCGTCATTCAATCGACCAACATATACATCTTGAACGACGAAGAGTGCCAATCAGGATTTCGTAAAAAATTTAGTACAACTACCTGTCTTGTTAAACTCGTTAATGACATAAGATTTAACGAGGAGAAAAAGAAATAACATGTTTAGGCTTGTTGGATTTTAGTAAGGCATTTGAAACTTTAAGCCACAAATTGTTGTTGGCAAAGCTTCACTACTTTGGATTCTCTGAGGATTCAGTGATATTTCTTGAATCATATCTTGTAAATAGATCACAGTGTGTACTTATAAACAAAGACTCTGTTAAATCTAAATCGAACTTTATACCCATGACTACAGGTGTTCCTCAAGGATCGATTTTGGGACATTGCTTTTTTCCTTATATATCGCTGATCTGAATAGTGAAGTAACTTACTCTGAATTGCAACAATATGCTGATGATTCCCAGTTGTACGCGTAAGTATCTTTTGACAAGTTGCAAATTGCTGAACTAGGATTTAATAAGGATTTGGAGAGTATAAATCAATTTGCACATAGTCATAATTTAAAGTTGAATGCCGCCAAATCATGTGTTCTCTTTCTCGGAAGTAACAAGAATCAGATTGCGATGGTTTCTCAAAATTTTAATGCGAACATAAATAATATAGCGCTAGTTGTAGTTACCGAAGGAAAAAACTTAGGGATTTACTTTGACACTGGACTAACATTTCAAACACATATTAAAAACAAACTCAGAATTGCTTATGTGTGTTGGAAAAATCTATTCAACTTAAAAAGATATTTACCATCAAAAACCAAATATTATTTATGCAATACGCATATTTTATCTTTATTTGATTATGGAGATGTCGTCTATGATACCTCACTGACTGTAGGAGTTGCGAAGTCATACAAAAAGTTCAAAATGCGTGCATGCGTTTTTCTTTCAATATTCCATTTAAAAACCATATTACTCCTTATATCAATGATTATTCAATTCTGTCTATGGCCAATCGATGTAAATGTCACATGTTGTCGTTTATTTACAGAATTTTAAATACTGGTCAACCCCCATATCCGAAACGGCTTTTTAATTCATACGAACATCCCCACATTACGAGGAATATGAATAATTTTAAAATACCGCACCCCGGAACAGCAAACTTCCAGAAATCGTTCAGTTTTGTGGCGGTACAATTGTGGAATAGTCTCCCAAATAATGTTAAGGAATTTTCGCCTCATAAATTTAATAAGGATGTTAAAAATAAATTTTTGGATATTCAGAAGGGTGGACCCTGACGACGTTCTATTTTATATATATTTTTATATTTATGAGATAAGAAAAACGTAAAACGTATTTTTGTTGTTTTTACCAGTTTTTCTTTCTCTATATTTTGATGTTGGGTGTACGCATATTGAAATATCTCTACTTGCTGAGGATCTGCCCGCATGTGTTAATGTATTAATATGTTATTTTATTATCAATCCACGTCATCTTTCCTGGCTCGTTTGTCTCAACTTTGTGCGCGTGTGGGGGTTGCTGCTTTGCCTGCCCAAAATCCTTTTTTGGTATTTTATGTACAGTAGGGTTATTTTATAATATATTGTCAGGGCTGCTCCACACAAGTACATTTTGCATGTGTTCTGTGAATCGGTTTTGTAATCGCGGCGCAGTCCTTCTTATTGGTCAATATCATCAATTTACAATATTATATTTTGTTTTATGTACATATGACCCATAAAATAATTTTGAATTTAAATTATGAAGAAAATATTGATAAACCTAAATTAAAACAAATAGAAGACTAGAAGAAAGAGGAATTCTAGGCAATGGAAAAAGAGGAAGAGAAAAGGAGGAAGAAAAGGACCTAGCGATTTTGTTATATTTTCAAGAAAATCCAAGAAACTCAACCCCGATTGTGTGCAGTTTTTCAGATATGAAAGAAGAAGAAACAAAATGTTACTTATATTCAAAACATTTCAAGGGGTCCGGCACATTATCCGTCCCCAAGAATTCCAAAAGTTTCCATTCTTCATAGCATTTGCTAAAAACGTATAGTTATCTCTAATAATCTCTAAAAAGTCGAAATTTCTTTAATCTAACCGAACTCTTAAAGCTTATTGTTTTGATGATAGATGATATCATCTAAAATGGGCCCTCTGTATATCTTTATTATTTTTAGATCACCTCAAACCCTGAATTCGTAAAATGTTGTAATGCTATTAGCTATCCTAAATTAGTAAGAATAGTATGACTCACTTGCTGATATCCTTCTTCACTGGCATCAGTGGCCCCTGACGCAAAATCTATATCAATATCCGGTTTACTACCGCTTGTGCTGGTTTTTCTCAAAAATTTGGGTATTTTCCAATTCTTAAGTTTCATTGAATATTTTCCTGAACTGGCAGTGGAGGTAGGCGTCTTGACACTCTCCAAATTGGTGGAATCTGGAGGATCTTGTTCATTTTCTGAATCTAAAAATATAAGCTAATACTAACATTTAAACAGGCAATTCTATATTTAAAATATGTATTTTATATCATATAAGATCAAAAATAAATCATCTGTGGTTATTGCCAATATCTACCACCAAATGAAACATATTATTTATATTTACCTTACAAATGTTTGCCTTTCTCTCCACATCTATTTACAATTTTTGGGAAAGTAGGGCCTCTTCGGCTCTGGCTCTAGGGTGTAAACAGCACAAGTGCTAGTTTACTGACCCTAACGAAATTGAAAAATCTAAAAGAAACTGGAATACGGTCGACGTTTCGAGGAACAAATCTACCCTCGTTGTCAAGAACGAACAAATCTAAAAATGAAAATGGTTAGTAAATGCAAATTACAAGGACAACAGGGGCAGATTTGTTCCTCGAAACGTCGACCGTTTTTCAGTTTCTTTTAGATTTTTCAGCTTCTTTAGGGTCACTAAACTAACACTTGTGCTGTTTACACCCTGGAGCCAGAGCCGAAGAGGCTCTACTTTCCCAAAAATTGTAAATAGAGATGGAGACAAAGGCAAACATTTGTAAGTCTGGAGCTGATCAATGACAGTTTGTGACAAGAGGGGCTGCATTGTATTGGCTGGC
>JAEQML010061125.1:0-26145 GCA_016904865.1 Pissodes strobi | reverse complement strand
ATAAATCAATTACTACCAATCTGTTGCTTTATACTGAATATATATCGGAGGCCCTGGAGAAAGGCAATGTTGTGGACTTGGTCTACACCGATTTCTCAAAGGCCTTTGATAAAAATAGATCATCGGTTGCTTTTGAGGAAATTGTCTGGTTATGGGGTTCATGGCACTCTTTTGCAATGGATCAATTCATATATTTCTGGTCGAACACAAGTTGTCAAAATAAAGAATCACTTCTCAAAAATCGTAAGTGTTACTTCTGGGATTCCTCAGGGGGTACATTTGGCCCCATTACTATTTAACATCTATATTAATGATATATGCAATTGTTTTTTATCATCTGAATATATTTTATATATGGACGATTTGAAAATTTTTAAAAGGATTAACAGTGACAGTGACATTGTGCAGTTTCAGGAGGACATTGACAGATTTTATGACTGGTGTGTTAGGAACAAAATGGTCCTTAATACTGACAGCGAATAACAGTCATAGTTAATATTCGCTGATACTGATAAATGCAAATATATCCCATTTTCTAAATCTCTTAGCACGGTTCCTAATAATTATCAAATCAACAGATGTGTTGAGGGGGACTTTTTTAACGAATCGCTGAATTGTCTTAAGATCTTCTTGAAGAGGCATTACAGTACTAATGACTAATGTTTTTTTGTAAAGTTAATAAACATGTCAAGTAATACATATATGATTGTTTTAACTATACCACCAACCGTTCTACTCGATGACTATACTTAGATTTAGTTTATCTAATTTTAGTTTTGTATCTTGTTTTATTTTTAGTTTTATTTTTAGTACTCCTGTACGAATGGGCTTAGCCCGTGTATGAATAAATAAATAAATAAATAAATAAATAAATATTCACTACAGCAGCCATTTTTCTTATAGAAATTCTATTGTTATTCTCCCTAAAAGTTTCTTCAATTTACTTATTATTGCTATGTCTTTTTTATTTTCTAAAGATCTCGTTTCAATAATTTCCTATACCAATTTATTATAATATATTTGCATGGTGGAGTTTTCTGAAATCTTCGAGGAAATCATCTATTTTCTTGTACCTGTAATTGAGATACTCTCCTCATAATGCAACATAGTTTACGATTTTTCTCTTAAGATAAAAATATTTTTATTATGGGCGTGGCACATACACTAAAGGGATATCCTATGGCCTAACGAGCGATGTTATAGCATTTTCAGATTTTGGCATAAACAAATGCTACAGCTCTGCTTACTTTATTTTTATTTTTATTTGCAAACATAATTTAGATTAGATACAGTGTATAAAGTACATTACCTTGTTTTACCTTAGAAGTTATTGAATATACTTTCTATATTTATGTTTATGTCTTAACATGATATAATAGCTACTTAAGATATGATAATAACAACAGGTCTGATTTTTGTCCCTTTATGAGTAGTAGGTGTTTGACTAGTTCCGGAAATATCTTTCAAGGGCTCTGGTTGCCTAGTTCAATTTGCTAGATGATGTCTTCATAAATTTTAATGTTTGATCTCTCTTTTAATCACTCAGTAAAATGCTCACAAGCTTTTCTTTGATCTAAAAGTTAATAAAAACTTAACAATTTGTTCAACACAAATGTAACATTCAGTTGGTTTATTATTTCATATCAATTCGCTGCAATACCTACCTCAAACAATTTGCAGATCATAAGAGTCATCTAATGTATATTGTAATTTCTTTATCTTATTGTGTTTCGGTATATTATTTCTTTTTGTTTTCTTCGTCTTTCAAGGAGATTTCGTGTTTTCATTTATTAAGTGTCAGGCACATATGATTTTGACAGTTAGACAGGTTCTATCTATCGACGTTCCCAAGTAACAGTTGTCTGCAGATTTTTTATTGGTTACTTGACGAATATGGCCTAGAGCAGAAGTTCGATTAACCGAGCTGCGACGTCAGATGGTTCTTCATACGCTTGGACTCGCTATTTCACATAAGTTAAGTTGGCAACAATGTGTCGGAGTCAAGGTGTTGAAATTCGTTCCGTGGGAGATCCGAGTTTTCTTTTTACTATCTAGACCGGCGAGGAGTCGAAAGGCCGGCATCTTTTGTGAAGCCTTTTCGATATACCTCATGGACTGATTGAAATAATTAGGGTCATTATTTTATGATATTTTCTTACGTTAATGTATTTCGACCCTAAGGAGTGCCAGTATCATTGAGGCTACCTATAAAAATTTTTGTTGAGTTATTGGAACTCTACCTCCACGTGGTAAGTCACAACATCTTCATGCTGTTTCAGTGAAATTAATTATAAATAAATAAATAAATAGCTCTTTATTTTCAACAGTCACCCACTTACATGAAATATAATTATAAAAAGAGTAAAAATTATAAAAAATTATTAAAAATTGTAAAAAATAATAAGAATTATATCTAAATCTGTACCTGCCAGAAATATAAACAAACATGTTTCAAACAAACAACCCATCGGTTCAAAAAAATCAGTGATCACGAATCGACAAAAGTTTAGTTCTAATAGTCTCCATAGAATCTGAAAATATGTCGATATCGCGACCACTATTATTTAGCGGTTTGCACATGAAATACAAAGGAGATCTAGTCGGCATATTGTTGTTGGGCCGATCACAGTAAAATATGCAGGAATTTCTTGAACTAACCCTAGGAACACATATCGCTAGCTGATTAAGCAAACTAATGCAGTCAACTTTATTATGCAATAATTTATGTAAAAACTGTATTGCTATTATTTCCCTGCGATCGTTCAAACACACCATATTGAAACGATCCAGAAGCAACTTTTGTGAAGTTCCTCTTGCTGGATATACGCCATCCTGCTTAAAAGCCAAATATTTGACAAATTTTCTTTGGATAGATTCCAAGCCATTGATATAAGCTAGATATATTGGGTGCCAGACAATTACTGCATATTCTAATTTGGATCTAACAAATGAAGAAAACAACACCCGTAATGCCCTTTGGCTTTCAAATGCTCTACAGTTTCTTAAGATAAAGCCCAATGATCTCGATGCAGACAACATTGTATTTAGCAAATGAGTATTAAAGTTAAATAATTCGTCAAAGGTTACACCAAGATCCTTTATAGTGCCGCATCTAATTAGCTCTTGAGATTTTATTGCATACTTATATTTTAAAATAGATTTTTTTCTCGAGTATGAAACTACAAAGCATTTGGATGCATTAAGACTATGTCTATTGTTATCGCACCATGTAGCCAGGAGATCCAATCCATTCTGAAGGCATTCACAGTCAGAAATGGACGAAATGTGACAATACATTTTTAGGTCATCAGCAAAAAAAAGCTTGTAATACGACAGGCAGTCTGCCAAGTCATTTATGAATAATAAAAAGAGCAAAGGGCCCAGGTTTGAAGCCTTCGATTTCGACGAATTGTCGCCTCTCTAAAAGATAGGACTCAAGTAAACTAAGCAATTTTCTAGCCAACCCCAATTTTTCTAATTTTAGCATAAGTATGTACAAATCAATCTGATCGAACCCTTTCTGAAAATCCGTATAAATTACAGCGACTTGGCCCTGATTATCCAAAATTGAACATATAAATTGAGCTAAGCAACCCAGATTGGTAACGCATGACCTCTTTTCCATAAAACCATGTTGGTCGATAGAAATAAAGGATTTAAGTTGAGAGTAAATTTGACTATAGAGGCATATTTCGAATAGTTTAGAAAAGTTACACAAAATAGATATTGGCCTATAGTTTTGTAAGTCAGATCTATCCCCCTTTTTTGAATATCGGTGTGACGCGTGCCAACTTCCAACAGGTCGGAAAAATAGATTTAACGATAGATTAAACAAGAAACACAGAGGCGCAGCAAAGGCCCCAATACAGTCCTTCACCACAAAACTAGGAATCTGATCGATACCGGCTGTCAGTTTATTTTTGAGCTTTTTAGAAGCAAAAATTATATCGCTTTCACTCACTTTATGAACGTTTACGGTTTCATTTGAGGTAATATTTGATTTATGCTCAAATAAGCGGTTAGACTCAATGAAAACACTCTCAAAAAAACAGAAAAGCCGTTGACTATAGCTTGAGGCGTCGAATGCTCCAGCTCACCATCCCTTAATATTCCCGGTATTCTCGAAAATCCCCGCTTTGCATGTATAAAGGACCAAAATTCAGAACTGTCCCTACATATATTGTCCTCAATTTTATGTATGTACTCTCTGTACGCACCATCTATTTCAGTTTTTAAGTTTCTCTTAATTTCCCTGAAAATGTCGTGAAAATAGTTCTGTTAGTCTTGTGTATGCGATACTTTTTATAGGCCTTTTCTTTTTTTTTTAATTAGGCTAATGATATTCTTGCTATACCAAGAGGGATACCTTCTTTTCCTACTCATCTTGTAGGGAACGGAGGTCTCAAAAATACCACTGAGAATGTTGTAAAAAGTCTCAAAAGCCACACTTACATCGGAGCACTCATAGACGTGCGACCAATCTGTGTTTAAAATTTTGCTATACAGTAATGGAAAGTTTGCTTTTCTAAAATTAAAGGACCCGGTGGTGCTCTTGCAAAGCTCAAACTGCTTGTAATGCCCAACGCCACCCCTTACCGTTATGCGCAATGGCGGATGATGACTGTCCCCCCTTGACACCGCTGAGTCGTCCTTAATAACGTCGCACTCCATGTTAGAGTATATTAAATCCAATGTACGGCCATTAATGTTTCTTATTTTATTAAATTGCTGTAAGTCCAACATAGTAGAAAAATTGCTCAATAAGTTGCATTTAACATCATTTGGATTTATGTTCAAGTTTGGCGCGTTGAAATCGCCTAATATTATTAAATTTTTATTTTGAGTACAATTATGCAAAGCTAAGGTTTCAATAAATTGTTCATAGTATGCGGTTGCTATTGAGGGCGGTATGTATAATGCAAGAACAGTAACAAAACAATAATCCGACAAACTAACCCACAATGTCAATTAATGGAAATTGCTGACTTAATTCCAAGAGTCTGATTGGTGTAGAATTGAGTTCATTCTTAATAGGTAGCTAAAAGAACATCCCCGCCAGTGGAGCAGCCATGAGTTTGAAGATTTCGATCAGCACGATAGACGCAGTATGCGTTTGGAAAGAGTTCTGAGCTAGACACACAATCCTATAACCAAGTTTCGGTTAATGCCAATATGTCATAAAAACAATCCGCCACTGTATTGTAGATTGAATCAATTTTAGTATTACAACCTCGAGTATTCTGATAGTAAATGAGTAGTTCGTTTTTTCTGCACGAGGGCGACCCTATTGGTTTAAAGTCACTATTTTAGGAACACCTTGTAAATACTTAATTTTTAGGCCTTGTTCGCCGCCTCTTTCTCGTTCTGCGACTTCTCGTTTTAACTCTTGGTAGAAACTCATTTGTTTAGGGGTTCTATCGAATGAAATTGAGACATTTTTAAATGACTCATTCTCCTTAAGCTTGCTTGCATGCTTGATTAGTTTATGTACCAAACTTTCATTTTGCATTGTTACTTTTATTGGTCTAGTTGTAGTTGTGTCACCATTATAGTTGCCCAGCCTATTAAATGAAATGTTATCAACCTGAATATCGGGGCAGACTGTGCTAACGGTCTCCGAAATATCGGATTTTTCCTTACTTATTCTCTGGTCCCTTGTAAGCGATGGTGATTGCTCACTGATATAAAAAAAAAAATTCCTTACGCAAATTGCACTCATTAATTTCAGATACTATATCTTCATAATGTGAGGGAGATATGGTTGGTAGTTCTCTAGTAATGCCGGAGTTAATTTCTTCCAACTTGTTCTCGAGCATAGTTATTTTATTCATTAATTTAGTCATCTCCTTTTCGAATAGAAGCTTAATATTTGCATATTGCTCGATGTTAGTATCGCATTGCCCACACATGATTTTAAGTGAGCGCGCTTTGGTTCTCGTGAAGCGCGTGTATTCGTCCTTGGATAAGCCGGTGCAAGCGATTTGCATGGCTCCCTTACAGCCGTCGCACTGAACGCTCGAATCGCGAGGTGTGATTTCATTGTTGCAGTTCCGACATCCCACCATTGTAGAGAGTTAAGACAAGTTGGCAACCAGCTCGGATTCAAGCAAGGCAAGAAGACAACAATGGCGATCTTCAAAATTACGAGAGTAAAGGCAAACATACGGGTGTTTTTCACTTGGCTTGCTTATTGGTGGAGCCACTTGGTGATGTTAATTAGCCAGCACAACAATCACAATCAATTCACCGGAAACTTGATTTTAATCACCTTTTAAGCTTATTAAACATAACATACGTTTAAATGGTAGGCGACGTTGCCACGATACTTTATGTTTTGTTCCACTGACCAATACCAGGAAGAAAAGGAGTCATAGAACCCTATAGATTGTTCTATCGCCGATTGTTCATCGGCTGCATGTTGTGTACCAATGTATGGAAAGGTCAGGTTATGATTTGAAGTGCTTTGGAGATGCCTGGACCGTAAATATACTAATACTGGTATTAATTTGTGGAATATTTTAAGATTAGAACTACCTACTTCATGATTTGAAAGTAATATCATTTACCTATTTGTAAGGCTGTCTTGGCAAATTTAGATTTTCTACAGATTGAGTGATTGGTTACGTATGTCTCATTTTAGATCATTGCGCCAGAATAAAATTCATGAATTTTAAACCCTGTGCGCTATTTACCAATTCACCATTTTAGTAACACATTAATTGATACGCAGGATATTTGCCTAACAGTTTGTATCTGACACGATTGTCAATAATAGTCAATATTATGTAAGCGCTTCTTTTGTATTACTTTATTGTTTATACATGTGATGCAAATTGTACTTACTGTATCATTGTTTTTATATCAAGGGATCTCATTAATAATAGGAAAATAATAAAGTATTTATTTTGGAGGAAATATTATGTCTTATTGAAAAGCTCTTTCTAAAATTATTTTCAGGATTTAAAAACATTGTAAATTATTCCTAGTTGAGTCTCAGTTAACTAGGTGGCGCCTAATAACTATTAAAGTGTACCGAAGAATTCACAAAACTAGGTCTCCACTGTATTACTGGCTGCCGTTCGCATTTATTGGTAAGTTTGCTAAATGGGTTTAGGAAATATTGCCAGAGTGTGTGTGCGAATATGTTGATTGACACGGTTCTTAAATAATTGTAGGATGTAATTAGAGGAAAAAGATGTCCTGGAAGTGAGTTCCACAGAGATGCAATGCGCCAGACAAAGGAGTTCTTGTAAAGCGACGTTCTAAGTGTTTCTAGTTGTACAACGAGAGGGTGTGCTCTTGCCGTCTGTCGTGACTTCCTGACAGGCGTTGCTGGGAGCGAGATGAGGCGGGCCAAATTCTGGACATATCTGCCGTGAAAATATGTGTAAAACAGGGAGAGCTCGGCCACATGTCTGCGGTGTTCCAGACTATCCAAATCCCGGGTCAACTCCGGGTTGCCGACGAGACGTACAGCTCTCTTCTGAATGGAATCCAGCAGCCTTAGGGTGTGCTTAGGCGCGTTACCTCAGATGTGTTAGCAATATCTTAAGCACGTTCTTATTTGTGCTTTACAGCGCAACAGCAACTGCTGCGGTATATAAATTTTTAGTTGCGAAATAGCGCACCAAGCTTCTGCGAGGCTGATTTTGCGATGTTAGCAACGTGATCATTTCAGGAGATATTGCTGCTGACCAAGACGACCAGTAGTCCGATTGAAGAGGAAGAAGGAATGGTCGATTCTGCCATAATGATGTCAGGGCCCGCCGTATTGGCTTTCTTGGTAAACGTTGCTGCTTGGGTTTTTGCTGATGCATTAAGCTGGACCAAATTTCTGTCGCCCCAAGTTCGAACTTTCTCCAGATCTCGATTAATTGTTGTAATCTGCTCCTGTCTGCGGTGATAGGTCTCAGTCGTTGGTAAAGGTTTTTCTGACTTAAAATGGAAAACAAGAGTACTTGTCATCTGCAAACTGTAAACAGGATTATTGGTCTCGGTCAGTAGGTCATTTATATAGATGAAGAACAGAGTTGGTGAAAGTATTGCGCCCTGCGGCATGTCCACATTAATGGTGAATGTGTTTGAGATGTGTCTATCAACTGCAACGTGCAGAGATCGGTTCTTGAGGTAACTGGCAAGCCAGCTACAGATAGACACAGGTAGTCCTGTCGAATGACTTCGAAAAATCCAACGCAATCACTCGAGATTCTCCGTAATTCTCAATTGACCTACTCCATATATGAGTGACATAGGCCAATATACCTCCTGTCGATCTTTGTTTGCGAAAGCCGTATTCGTTATCGCTAATTATTCTATTGGTCTCGAGGTACTGGACTAGTGGCTGATTGTCTACACGTTTCATGACTTTGGACATTACTGGAAGCAAGGCGATTGTGCGATAGTTGAAAAAATGGGTGTTAGTTCGTTAGCACTGTTCTTTAAAACGATGGCAAATATTCCCTTCGGTCCTGATGCCTTTTCCGTATCTAATCTTTGAAGATTTTACGACTATCACGGTGATGAAACTTAACTTTTGCCATGGCAGTGTTGATGTTGGATATTGTGAGGAGAGCTTTGCCTTGGGAGACGTTTAAAGTAGAGCGCGATGGAAATATTTCGGCGAGGTCTTTTTCCTCATCTGTAGTCGCCGTGATGCCGCGTTCGTCTGTCAAACGTGGAAGAAAGTTTTTTGTAAAGTTATGACTTACTGCCTTTGCTACCGACCAGAAAGTTTATTCCTGATCCTTTGATTGCATTTGTCCTTAGTTTTGTCAGTCACATGTTTGCATTCATTTCTGGCTTCGGCAAAACAATTGCGATTTTCAGCGGTCCGATTTTGCTGCCAGTATTGTACGCCTGTTGTTTCCTACCTACAACTATTTCGCATCTTTTGTCGAACCAGGGCTTTCCTTTTGACGGTAATTTGATGGAATTTGGGATGTATGCCTCATTCCTGAGGAGATTACAGGAGATTACTTTCGTAATCTCTTCGCAGAAGACCGACGGGTCATTAGTGCCAAAGCAGACGACGAATGAGCCAAGGAATATCTAGATAGAACTCTCTTAGATCGTCCCAGTTTGCACAGTTGTAATGTCAGATTTTAAGAGGCAATGGTGGATCTTTCTGTCGGAGTGGCAGTTCACAAACCGTTGTAATAAGTTTGTGGTCGGAAGTACCTAATGGCGGACCAACTGTAACTACGTACTGGTCAGGATTTGTGGTTAGAAAAAGTTCCGGGAGGGAGGCAAATTCGCCCCTCTTTGAGATCGGAGGTGGTTCGTCTACAAGTTGAATAATTCCGCAGCTGACGCCAAATGCTCCAGCTTCTCTACCTTCGTTGTCGATCTTGTTGTGATGTTTGAGCCAGTTGATGTTGCGGGCATTGAAATCTCCCAGAACGATTTTTCCTGAAAGCTGTTATTCTCTAATGACAGTTAATATCGTTCACATGTACTTACAGATTAGCTTCTTAGAAACAAAGACAGCTTTGCTGGTAATATTTTATCTAATTTTAGTTAAGTAAAGGCTTTTTCATTTATTCATAAAAATAATTACAAATTTAATACCTTGCATTTAGACTAAGATTGGACTGAAAGTGTTTTCATTATTGAATTCAAAATAATTTTGTTCCTAACTCAGTGATAAGGTATCTAGAAGATCTTGTTTCTACATTAATTTTGCATTTTCTATATGTTATTTTATGTGAATCTTCTACTTAATTAAAAACGTCAACCGGAGGAATGAGGCAATAAATTCTGTACAGGGTGTCCCAAATTCGAGCCTCATCATTGGGATCTCGGGAACTAGAACAGATACGAAATCGGTTAAATGGAGGCAAAGTTGCGCACTTTGATGCTGATCGAAATGCCACCTTCCAAGTTTAAAAATTCCGAACGCTTCCGAAGATTTTTGGAAAAAAACGAATATTCGCGATTTAATTTTTAGTTTTTTATGACTTTATTTGATTAGATATAACAAAATAAATTTCACATTCTCATTGTTACTTTTTCTTTTCTACAAGATGGTGTTATCAGATTTTCAAACCGGCGTTTCGTCTTTGAGCTACCATCATCAACTTTGTTTTTTTAAATACGGCCCTGGATTTTTTATTACGGACTTTAAGAGCTTCTAAGGTCCCAGAATCAATGATGTATCGCACTTAATCGAAAAATTCATATTAATGGCATTTTTCATAAGAACTCATGTGTCAGACAGAGATAGGAAATTCAAAGGAAATGATGATTGAAATTAGGAAGTTAAAAGATAATTATGAAACTTGTCCAAACAGTGGCTCGGCAACTTCAAATAGAAAATAACTAGATTTTTATAAAAAAAAAATAGAAAAAACGAGGTACTACCTCTCTTTAAACAAGTCTTATGACTCCAGATAAGTAATTTCTTTACTTAATCTATAAATATGGCCCTTGGCACATAAACAATAATTTGACGTCAATTACGTCTCAATTAATTAAAGATAGAGATAAGATAATTACTATCTCGCTTTGAGATAGGAACTTAGGTAAACGATAAAGAAAAATAAACCAGGTAAATTTACACACATGTGCTTAAACCTCTTTCATATGCAAATTAATGCCGGTACATCATTGATCAAACGTGACACGATAAGTGATAATAATTATAGTTTGATTTACAAATAAACTGAAAGATTAATGAAATAAGCCTGAAATGCAAAAAATTACTATAACCAACAATACTATTAGGAAAAACCCAGAGAAATTCTACTACAAATTCAATTAAAAACCTTTGCAGGAAAAGATAAAATCCGCTTTGAGAATTACCCAAATAATACTGTTCAATCTAAATGAAAATACGTAAAATGATATATGTGACCGTTAAACGATGAAATAATTTCGTTCTCTTTAAATTTGGATTAAACCATTATCAAATTACACGAATTTGACCAATAAGATACGCAATTATTCACCAAAAAAAATCGGTATTCAAACCTAAAGGTCTACATAAAAAATTAAGATCGTTAAAATCGTCAATCACTCGAAAGTGTAATATAAAAATGCTAAATTATCGCTTTAGCCAAATATAAGTCAGTGCATTGGAAACAATTATTACTAATGTATTTAAAACATAAAAAGATTATTGAAAAATATGCGGGATGAATAAAATATTTTGAGATCAGATCACTTACCGCGTCAACGTCTGCACACAAGATGCCTGACTTTCCTTCCAAAATTTTGTACGTTCTACCTATTTTAATTTTCAATGCTCGGATTGGGCAATTTAAAACACGTGACAACCGTTGTAGGAAACCCGGCGTCAAACTAGCGAACATTCAACATACGCTAAATGTAGCAATCTATTAAAATTACAGGTATTGAACAACACTCTACGTTCTTCAATTACCTACCAACTATACTAGATAAGCCCGTTTCCGAACAGATGGCATTCCCACAATCACGCGATCTGCACCGACACGAACCCATAAATTATAGATACAAATCTGCGTACCTGTTCTCCTTAAAGTTAATTGTGCAAAATATATCCATTCACAGATAGATGTCACTGCCGATCATTATACTGAGCATTGAAAACCATTGATAAATAGATAGACATTAGTGGAGCGGAATAGATTGATATATGATAACTTATATTCCGTTACAAATTCACTGGGAGACTTAATTAACTTTTACCACAATTTGAAATTGCTTTAACTTAGAGGTCCGACTTTACAACATGGAAAGGAGCATCAAGGGGGACCCGCGCAAGTAATGCTCATAGACACTAGAGCTAAATTTTTGATTTAAGGGGCTAATCTTGAGATGGCCTCTCCACTAAAGGGATCTGACCGGTAGATTAAGGTTCTGGTTACAGGTTTAGGACATTCAGAGGAGCCTCGGCAAAGTAATGCATACGGGCACTGGATGAGTGGTATGAGACAAAGTCTGCCGGACTGATAGTCCGCTCGAGAATTTATACCATGAAATGTCCTGAACGCCACAAGTTAAGGCTCATTATTCGCAGCGATGATTATATTTTTGCCTTGTATATTTACATAGAATTTAAGACAAGATGATATATACATTTTAGTATTTCACAATATTTAACATTTTTGTTAATTTTTATCATATTTAAAAATCAAAGAATAGATAATAATTTTGGGCGAACAGATCCTCACAAAAAATTTAATTTAATTAATTTAATTCCAGTCCGTGTATAAAGAAATTAAGTTGATGATAGAGGCATAGCCTAATAGGCTATGATAGAGGCCCGAATTTGAAACCTCCGCTGTAAATTCTGTAGGGAAGAAAAAGTTGGGATGAGATAGTGAAATTTATTTCCGTCTGGCAGTATTAAATAGGGCCAACAAAAAATCAAAACGAAATAAGCTATTTTCGTCTCGTTTCTTCACGGCAATTATCTTAGAATCAAATTACGCAACTTTGCCCCAATATGTTTCTCGCGGTTTTCGAGGTCCCAATGGTAAAAAACGAATTTGATATGTTTCGCCCTGATGAAATTGGGGTAGGCCTATGTTCAGCAAGTGAAGGGTTATAAAACCTTCAAAAATAAATGACATCTTGATACTTAACTAAGCTAAATATGAGCTTTTGAAGATCCAAGATATGATAGAGTACGGCAACTGGCTTTACCAGTGAAAATTTTGGGGGAAACTTTCTTAAAGCTCCTTATATCATAATAAAAAGGACGAGAAATACACGCAATAACCGAAAAACTTATATAAATTTATTAGGCTGCAAAAAATCACGGTTTAACCTTTTTTTAGCGAGAAAGCTGCCTAGGACCTTTTTCTGATACCCTTATCAAATGACACAGTTAACAAGTTAATCGGCGGTTGTGAGCCAATAACGGTTATTAGAAAAAGCTGGAATGCAGAACCCTATTTTGTAATGTTAGATATGAACACGAGAGAAATATAGACATATTATTTATTTCCTAGTGAACTTATATGAGTATCGAACAAGTAATCCCTAGTTCGTAGCAAGGAATAAAAGGATAGTCCCTTTTCGGTAACTCGGCACTATTGCAACTTATAGATAGATAGACATTTATTGGCAAAATATACATACAATATGCTTTCATAAATCAATATAAAAATGTAGCTCATATCTTAATTAAAATATCGTCAGAATTAAAATTACTCAGCTAACAGACTAACGTAAAATTACAGCAAAGCAAAGCATAAAAACTGTTCTTATTCAGAACACCAAGTACTTAAATCTAATTTTTGAAAGTTACAGGGACTAGTTATAATCAGAAAGGATATAACCAACAGGAACATAATAAAAACACAGGCTAATATATCCAAATTAAACCATGCTAAGGGAATAGAATAGAACAGATGTCCGATTGGTAAAAAACATACAACAAATTATTTTAAACGTAAATAAACAATTAAAATACAATTAGGTAATTATTAACAAAATTTTATAATTAGGTTATTATCATGTAATCTTACAAGTACTACTGACAACGGTTTAACAAAAATAACCTAATCAATGTAAATATATGACTATTCAACCGACCACTTATTCTCTTACTGCAGCAAGTGATAATCACCCCGAAAATACCCATCAAAAGAGTAAAATGCATTTTCCAGAAGATACTTTTTATGGTTGCTTTGTATCTTTTTCATCCAGTATTCTTACATGTTGTGGTAGACTATTAAAGAATATAATCCCATGAAAGCTGGTGCCATTCCTAGCCTTTGCAAGACGAAACTGGCTGGGTACTAGGTTTGTGTTATTTCTAGTCGGGTAGTTACGGTTATCCAGATGTAACTTAAACTGTTGCAGATTCTGCCTAACATACATAAGTCACTAGAGTATGTAGCCACATGGAAGTTGAACTAAGCTCTGTCGATAGTCCTCCCAGTATCCCAGCCCCGCAATAAGCCTAAAGCATTTCCGTTTTAGTTTGAATATTTTAACAGCGCAGCGTGAGGGGTGTGGCCCTACTCCAAGATTGCATAGCACATGTTTGAGCTGAAATAACCATGGTAAGCCGACAGCAATGTATTAGTAGACACGCACTTTGAGAGATTCTTTACCAAATACAATGACTTAGAATACCTTTTACTTAATTGGGCAATGTGTGCCTCCCAGGACTAGGTAGTATCCAGAGATATTCCCAGAGAGCTAACATCACTAGAACAGTTATTCAGCAGTTCATGACCTGGTCGAGTTCGTCTGAGGCTGAAATTGATAGTCTGTGTTTTTTCTGCATTTATACAGAGTTTGTTTGCGAGAAACCAATTTTTGATGTTGGCATAGTTTCAGAAATTCCGGATTCATCTATACGGGCGGGATGATAGGATTTAAAGGTTGTTGTATCGTCAACATATAGGAAAAGATGAGCATCGCCTTGAAAGTTCACCAGGTCATTCACATATATCAAGAACAAGACAGGTTCAAGCACAGAACCCTGGGGTACTCCATATCGGATTCCCTTCTTGTGGGAGATATTCCGGTTGTATGATAAAAACTGTGTTCGGTCTAAGAGGTATGAGCTCATCAGCCTAATACTATCTGGCTCAAATCCATAAAACGGAAGCTTCTTAGGGAGAATCTCATGCGACACGCAATCAAAGGCCTTTGAAAGATCCAGACATGAATCGTAGGTATCGGAGCGATTCTCAAACTCAGTGAGAACTTGCACGACAAGACGGTCAATGGCACGTGTTGTGGTCTTTTTATTTGGGAAGACGAATTGTTGCTGGAAAAAGAGACCGTTAGTCTCAAAGTGGTCATTAATTTGTGATTTTAGTGTAGACTCAAAAACTTTAGATAATATAGGTAACAGTGAGAAGCGACGGTAGTTTGAGCAGTCCTCAGTGGAACCTTTATTTTTATCGATAGGTATGACCTTAGCAGTTTTGAACACTGAAGGGAATTTTAGCAGAGAGATAGACTCGTTTATCAGCTTTGTGAGGGGATACACTATGAGGTTTTTCAGGGTTTTTATTATTATGTCATTGATATCATACTTGTGCTGTTTCTAATGTTGGTGATTATATGCCTTACATCGTTATACGTTAAATTTAAAAGAAAAATTGGATTTAATATATTTAGCATAATCAAGAAAATTATTGGTGGAAGTTGGTAGGACTCTAATTATCGCGTTTGTCATATTTACAACAAAATCGTTAAAATTTTCAGCATTTAAGTTTTTGGAGAACTTTGAGATGGAAGCAGGCTCGTTACTTCTAATCAGTTGCCACATAGCAGTCTGGGGATTTGGAGAGTTTTTTATGCAGTTGTCATGTGCCTGGCCTCCCTCCCAGCATGGTCTGACACGTGATGCAAATCGACCATACTAGAGACAGTCGCGTGTCTCATGTTAGTGAAGACATTATCAAGGCATACTCCCCTACTTGTGTTAAAGTTAGGTATATCATGCCAAAAGTGTTACAAACATCCACAGCCCTAGAATCACCGAAATAAACGTTGAAGTCACCTGTAACTAAAATGTGTTTAGAGAGATTCACTTTATTTAATACCCGTGTGGCAGTCTCAATAAATGTTGCAATTTTCCCACTGGGCGCTCTATACATAATAACAATCTGGACTTCCTAATCATTGGTAGGACTCTAATTATCGCGTTTGCCATATTTACAACAAAACCGTTAAAATTTTCAGCATTTGAGTTTTTGGAGAACTTTGAGATGGAAGCAGGTTGGTTACTTCTTATCAGTTGCCACATAGCAGTCTATGGATTTGGAGAGTTTTTTATGCAGTTGTCACGCGCCTGGCCTCCCTCCCAGCATGGTCTGACACGTGATGCAAATCGGCCATACTAGAGACAGTCGCGTGTCTCATGTTAGTGAAGACATTATCAAGGCATACTCCCTTACTTGTGTTAAAGTTAGGTACATCATGCCAAAAGTGTTACAATGTAATTAAAATGTGTTTAGAGAGATTCACTTTATTTAATACCCGTGTGGCACTCTCAATAAATGTTGCAATTTTCCCACTGGGCGCTCTATACATAGTAACAATCTGGACTTCCTAATCATTGGTAGGACTCTAATTATCGCGTTTGCCATTATAAAAACAAAATCGTTAAAATTATCAGCATTTAAGTTTTTGGAGAACTTTGAGATGGAACCAGGTTGGTTACTTCTAATCAGTTGCCACATAGCAGTCTGGGGATTTGGAGAGTTTTTTTGTGCAGTTGTCATGTGCCTGGCCTCCCTCCCAGCATGGTCTGACACGTGATGCAAATCGACCATACTAGAGACAGTCGCGTGTCTCATGTTAGTGAAGACATTATCAAGGCATACTCCCCTACGTGTGTTAAAGTTAGGCATATCATACCAAAAGTGTTACAAACATCCACAGCCCTAGAATCACCACTGTTGAAATAAACGTTGAAGTCACCTGTAATTTAAATGTGTTTAGAGAGATTCAGTTTATTTAATACCCGTGTGGCAGTCTCAATAAATGTTACAAGTTTCCCACTGGGCGCTCTATACATAGTAACAATCTGGACTTCCAAATCATTCAGGCAGACTCCTGCAATCTCGCAGTGTTGTTCAACAGACAGGTTAGTCAGATTGATAGGTGTGGAATGTAGCTCATTCTTTACAAAAATGGCCGTACTACCATGTAATTTGTTCATCCTATAGAAGCCAGAAATAGCACCATAATCTTCCAGAATTTTGAGACTTAGCTCGTCATAAGTGAGCCAGTGCTCATTAACACAAAAGCAATCTACTGATCCCTCCCTCAGGAGCAGTTCAAAGTCATTAACCTTGCTGCGAATACATTGTACATTAGCATGCACAACAGGCAAGCAATTTTTATTTTTAATAAAAAATTTACGTTTTCTAGAGTCTTTAATAGAGTGGGCCAAATTAGTGCATATGAGTCCTTCTGTGTCACAGGTGTTACCCTCTGAGGATTCAGGTACTGGAGGTTCTAAAAATGGTTGATGACCGTTTCGCACTGCCAAAGATCAGGATTCATTATTTTAAGTTTATTCTCCACTGGAACACCCAATTATCATCTTATTGCATTGGCATTCATCTTTAATTTGATATTGAGCAAAGAATTCCACTATTTTTTGTTCTGGCTGTGTTTTTCAATCAAGTCCCGACACGAAAATCCAGACAAGATTTGTTGATTTTGCTGCTTTCAGGATACCTGTTTAATTTTTTGTCCCAAGTTTCGGAGCCGATCTGTTGTTTTGATTTTTCTTTGCTCTCCTATTGTTTCTAGAAACTACTTCATTCCATTCATCATTATTTCCTTTGTGATCACGGAATATTTCGAGGTTATCTCCTTCTCCGCCGTTTATGTCAACGTCACTCACATCCGCCGACTCCGGATGTGCAATTCTTTGACTTTCGGGAGGTTGTGACTTTTTAGTTTCTTCGCTAATAGGGTCATCTATCGAGCGACTCCCATCGTTGTTTTTTATTGAATTGATTCGACATTTTGGAATTTCAAATTGTTTGACTTGATCAACAGCGCCATCTATTGGCGGCGGCGTTGCCGAGTTATTTTCTCGTGGAGTCGGAGCCACTTGTTTGGAGGGGTATGAGGGGGGAAGGGGGGTGGTCTTTGTTTACCTTTTTTTCCCTGCTTGCCTTCCAGTAAATTCACATTTCCCCTTCATACTTTATTGTTTTCTTCCAGGATCGTGCCTTTTCTGCTAGTTCAAAGACTACGCTTTTCAGATAGGTAATTTCGGTGTGGTTTTGAGCATCTTCTTTGCCATGTGACGCCACAACATTCAATTCTTGTTTCGTCAACAATAACGATTTTCTCTTTCCAATCCCGCATGACGCAAGACTTATAGAAAGCTCTTCCCCACTATAGAAAAGACCTCTATAGCCACGAAGCTATCGGACTAATTAGTTAAGTTTATTCGATACTCCCAATGTCACAAAATGACAATCACTGAATTCAGAACGTTTTGAATAAGGAGATGAATAGTTCACTGATAACCTTTAATTTTTACTGGACTGGATTTGTTGGCAATAGCAAAGTGACATTTTCTCTACTATTCGGAAGCTCAAGCACGAAATAAGACTCATTAAGCAATAGTTCAAATAAGTTTTGTTGGTTAGCAGAATTCGCACCCATCTCATATTCTTACTCATCCAAATTAGTTGAACTTCAATTTTTAGAGCCAAAAAGCTAAAATTCGACGTCAATTTCGAAGCCTTGCCGAAAATGCTAGAACTCTGTCGTCATTGCTTATTTAACGAAAACTAAAAGGTATTTTCAAACTTTGCTTTTAACTAACGAAAATGATCCTCGAAAAGACGGATCACTTCTCGCCTGACATTTAAAATATTGTAGTCTGGAATAATTTCCTATTCCTAACATATGCAAGAATAGTTTAATAGAACCGTAACGGGTAAGTCTATTTCTTAGAAGCCATTTAATAACTTTATTGAAATTATTTGAAATACTGTTGACTTATGCAAAATCAAATTCCATTTGGCAAAGTTCTTTATAAAAGGTCCCAGAAGACATTTTTGTTAATTTCAAGCATATATTCCATAATTTTGATTGCTTGTTCGTCAAAAAACACCTGTCTAAATGACCCAAGACAGTCTTTTGTGCAATATTCTTTTTGGAGAATTATCCGTCCGAATTACTGTTTATTATGGCTTTCAAGAACTACAAACAGATGGCGCAACATGTTCCGAATACTTGTGCAAAAAATGTTCTCTGCTTATGATTATTTAGGAAATAAATAACAGTAGGCAGATTGAAGCTAAACGATTTCTATATGAAATCATTTGGGTAACTCTGTTGTTCTATATTATAAGGCTGGTGATTAGAATGTTTATTAATTATTAAATCTATTGCCTAAATTTACGAGAGCAAGGAGGGATATAGCGAGCAGATCAAGAACAAGCTTTTCAACTATCTTAGCGGATCCAGATCCTTTTGGTCAGTTACCCAAGCTGTCAATCAGGGTTTCTCAAAGACCACTGACCAAAGATGATGCGGAAACGGCCAAAGAAAAAGCGAACATTCTTGCCGAAATATTTGCATTAAATTCTGCCTTAGATCACCAAGGAAAGACTCCTCCAACTATCCCGAGAGTGTATTCCTCAATGCTAGGTCTGGTATTTCGCCAACGCGAAGTGAAACGCATACACAAAAGCCTAGACACTAACAGTGCTTAAGAAATGTGCTGCTGAACTAACAGCTCTAATACAGAACTGCATGCTTTCCTTCTGGATGGAAATACGCTCAAGTGCAACCAATCCCGAAGAAAGATAAAAAATGATTCCAAATAACTACCGTCCAATTTCCTTTGTTCCCATCATGTCCAAAGTCATGGAGAAATTGACTAACGAACAGCCAAGCACAGTTCAACGGGCAATCTCCTGACTTACGTTACCTACCTATGGACCAAAGCCATGGAGAGCTACGGCGAATCTCATGCAGTGGCTCTCGACACATCCAAAGCATCTGATAGGGTATGTATGGCATGACGGATTGTTAAGCAAATTGACAGCATACGGACTACTACCAGCACTGCTTCTATAACTTTCCAATGTCGTAAGTGGTCGAAGCATCCGAGTTGGTATTGATGGACATCTCTCGGAGGAATTTAAAATCAATGGCGGAGTTCCTCAAGGATGTATATTATCTCCCACAATAATCCTGCTTTATATCAACGATCTCTTAGACAGGATAAACAATTCTATTTAACCCTTTGCAGATGACAGCACTCTTATATCCTTATTCATGTCGTGGACTCCAATGACCCCTGCTCGTTCCCAACGCGAGCGAGAAAATCAGATTGCTGCCATCAATCAGTATATGAACGCCATCGTGGAATGGGGTGAAGAAAATAATGTCCAGTTTAACGCAGGAAAGACTCAAGCAGCTTTCTTCTCAAAAAAAAAAACAAACACCGCAGAACCTGACTAATCAATGGCAGGACAAACACTGACTATGGTCCCATCCATACGCTTGCCGGGCATCAACATAGAAAATAACATGTTTTGGCGTAATCACGTCACCAAAATCACCAAGGTAGCAGCACAAAAGCTAGAAGCACTCTATAGAGCAAAAAAGTTGTATACACCTCATCAGCTCTTACTGCTCTATAAGGCCCAGATAAGAACATCTCTGAAATAACCTTCCCATGTGTGGAGCTCGGCACCCAAACACTTGCTCAAGATATTGGACTCCATACAGAGGAGAGCAGTCCGTCTTGTGGGTGACCCAGACAGAGTTGACTAAAGACCTTGATAGCGTTGAACATCGAAGAAAAATGGCGGAACTATCTCTTTACTATCGATACTACTACGGAAGGTGTTCGAACGAGCTGGGACTTAGGGTTCAGAAACACCCGTCAGACACAAGCTGCTAATCAACATACGATTCAGCTGTTGCGAACACCTAGGACTTCCATGTTGCCAGACTCCTTGGTCTGGAGGACTGGCTCGCTCTGGAATGGACTTCCGTAACATCTTTCCCGAAAGCTACAACCTACAGTGCTTCAAGTCCAACGTCCACCATCTTCTCCGCACACGCACCGCTCATTGAGAGGCATAGGATTTTCCTTGTGTGTGTGCTGAACATAAAAAGGCACCATGGTTGATTGTTCAGTATTATTACTACCTTTACTCGGTTGTTTGTATAACATATTCTTTTCGACAACCTGTATATATCATTTAAAAGCCTGTATGCTACATTAAATTGATTTGAAATTTAAAATGACCTCCCTCCCTATCATAGCATTGATATTGAAACTATGCCAATTTTTGCACATAATTCACCCCGGTATCATTTCATGATACTTTTTAAATTAGCTAGCACTTTCCGTAAATGAAAATCAATCAAAGGGCATGACGTGGAGAGACAACAATAATTCCATTAATTCTGAAACGCTACAACACCTGTGTGTGTTCAAAAAATAGGGCATCAATTAGTGCCGCTTCCGGAAAGTTTTTAACGCGTGTGAAAGAGAACCGTAATTTAGCCAGACACTCCCATATAATTAAGTGGAGTGGTGATTCGTTTGTGTGTTGCCAACATTAAAGGTAGTTTTTGCTAAAACCTTTCTTATCTATTTTTGGCGTTTGTTCCATTTTAAATTCGGGTTATTTAGTACATTTGTCTATACGTCTTATAAATATTTTGAATTAATGGATCATCTTAAATATATTATATACTTTGTTTGACATTAACGTTTTCAAAACCTCTCTCAGAATGTAAATGTAACTTCGTAAACCCGAATAGCTATTGGTTACATTCTTATGACCTATAACAATAATATGAACGAATGGATGTGAAGGACAGAATACAAATGACAAAATTTAGCAATGTGCTTAACGGTAAAGGGATATTGGTTATAAATGTCACACCCCTTTAACTTCTTCATTTTCAAAGATAGAAAGCTGATTTTTTTTACAGAATTGTTGGAAATCGTCTGAATTTTATATCAATAATAGGACTATGACACAGGGTGTTCCACAAAAACGCACCAAATCTAACGTATATACTTCTTAATTTAATATCGGATACACTATTGCATATTCTAATTCTACATAAAAATCTGGTCATATTTCCTGTAACACATCCTATATCCTAAGTCAACTGATTTCTAACTAGAAAAAATCGAAAAATGGCTTTTTACCAACTTTTTCTAATAATAGAATTGTAACGGCAAGAGTTATCTACTGGCACTGACATATAGTACGCCCTATTAATAAAAATTTAAGCCCCTGTTGCCTTGTTAGCTTAGACAAATATAGGCTAAGTTATATCCAGTGGCGCAGCTACCGGGTGGGCTAGGGGGGGCAAGGCCCCACGGCGCCAAGAGAAATTAGGCGCCGCTCCGAATTTATATATATGCTAATGCTAACAATGCTCATGAGCTTAACTGAGTTTTTAAATTAATTAAATTATAATACAATTAAAGATCAAAGACCATAATATGTATTAACATTTTTACCCAACCAATACATTTTGTGTCAGGTATTTATTATTTATGTGGGAAAAAAAGATATATCCCGGCGGCATATTTACACATCCTCACATACAATGGCACCAGGGTGCTGAAATCGGTTAGGTTTTGTAAGCGTTTGTAGCGCTACAAAAGCTCACTGATTTGGGCACCTGGGACACGCTGTTCGAGTAAAATTTTCACTTTTCGCATGGCCCTCCGCTCGCTTCGCTCGCTACGGGGGCTCAAGAAAAAGGAACTAACCAGGTGCTAACCCAAGACATACCCAAAATTAAGAAAAAAAACTGTATAGAAACTTAACCTAAAAAAAGTAGAAAAGCAACGGGGTTTGAATCCAGGCCGCCGAATTGAGACCTAACCATCTAGACCTCTCGACCACGAGGGCTCTTGCCGCAAATTGATTGCATCGCGAAGACATGGCGCGATAGTTTTTGTAGCGCTACAAACGCTTACAAAACTTAACCGATTTCAGCACCCTGGTGCCGTCGTATGTTAGGATGTATAAATATGCATCCCGGCGCGGCGGCATTTGGTACATACAAATTTGTAAAAACGCTGCGTAAGGCGGCATGCGACTTCAAAGACAAAAATTCTGAAAATTTCGGTCGTAAAAAGTATGTGTTTTTTAGAGTTTCGTATTTAGGAGGTACCATTAGCCAGACAAGTCCAAATAGCCAGCAATACTAAGCATAGAAAATGAATTTGCTCAAAAATTAATTTTGATCAAATAATCGATCAATTTACGTCGATTTAAAACCGAAGAAAAATGTTTGATTAATTAATTAAGGTTACAGATGTTTAGTTTACGTTTATATTTAAATATGTATGTACAGGGTGCGGCAAAAAGATAGCCACGATTTCAAATAGTCGTTGCTCGGTTCGCGGAAGCGGCAACACTGTGCGCGCAGTCGCCCTAGGTAGATAATTTTGTGCCATTTTCAGTTATTAACATGGCTAGGACCGAAGCGCATCGCGCTTTCGCAGTCGAGGAATTTATTAGAAATGGCGAATCTGTAATAGCGACGCAGCATGCCTTCCGTAATCGGTTCGATGTTGGTCGTCATGGTGCGGTTCCGGACGGAAAAACAATTCGTCGATGGGTTTTAAACTTTTGTGAAACGGGTTCTGTGCTTAAACGAAAATCTACTGGCCGGCCAAGGACAGCAACAACAGAGGAAAATGTGAATGCCGTCAGAGTGTCTGTATACCAGTCTCCGAGGCGTTCAGCGCGTAAGCATGCAGCTGCGCTGTAAAATTCTCCTAACGCTTCGATCCGACATTCCCAGCGCAGCTGCATGCTTATGCGCTGAACGCCTCGGAGACTGGTCTACGGACACTCTGACGGCATTCACATTTTCCTCTGTTGTTGCTGTCCTTGGTCGGCCAGTAGATTTTCATTTAAGCGCAGAACCTGTTTCACGAAAGTTTAAAACCCATCGACGAATTGATCTTCCGTCCTGAACCGCACCATGACGACCAACATCGAACCGATTACGGAAGGCACGCTGCGTCTCTATTACAGATTCGCCATTTCTAATAAATTCCTCGACTGCGAAAGCGCGATGCACTTCGGTCGAAGCCATGTCAATAACTGAAAATGGCACAAAATTAACTACCTACGGCTACTGCGCGCACAGTGTTGCCGCTTCTGCGAACCGAGCAACGACTATTTGAAATCGTGCCTATCTTTTTGCCGCACCCTGTACCTGTTGGTTGGTTGCCGTTTATATATGTTAAACTCATATTCCTGTAAATAAAAAAAAGCGTGTGCATTATGTGCGCATATCAGAAGTGACACTTCTTAAACTTTAACGCCCTAGCGAGGGATTTGGCTAAAAAGTAGTGTTATTTTTAAATATATCACTCAACTAACAAAAAGGGAAGGCCTAAATGAAAAAAAAACTATTCTCCATAAAAGTTTCGCTTATGTCTTGACAAGGTAATAGAACAAACCCCATATTTTTATCTTGTAAACTAACAAAGATATTACAATAATTATACGCTCTAGCCTTATACATATCTTAACGGATTTGGTTAAAAAGTTGTTTTTTTTTTTAAATATATCACTCAGTTAACAAAAAGGGAAGGCCAAAATGAAAAAAAACTATTCTTCATAAAAGTTCCGCTTATGTCTTGACAAGGTAATAGAGGAAATCCCGTATTTTTATCTTGTAAACTAACAAAGATATCACAATAAACGTCCATGACCGTTTTCCGTTCCCTGCCAGCTCGCCCGCTGTGTGTCGGGATCGCGACCTTCAAATTTTACTCCCGGCGTGCGTTAAGAAGTTTCACTTCAAAAATATACGTTTAATATTATGATGTATTATTTGTTGATTAATTTGCGTATATACACAAAATATAGGTTTGTTTTAGGCGCCAGCGGATAGGCTTGTCCCCCGGCGCCCACATTTCTAGCTACGCCACTGACTTAGCCTTAAGTTTAAATAAAACAAAAATTAAAAACAAATGCAAAAAAGGAGGGCATGAAAATGACAGTAACAGTAACTTTTACGCTACCTACGACAATATTTAAAAAAATATATTGAATTAAATGTTCAACATGCATATCAATTCACTTCTACCTTTCTATAGCTGCCAAAGTAACATCCTAATTGCAATGGTCTAGTGTTTCAAGTTCTTGGGTTTATCGTTCTTCTATAATATTAACGGTTAGCTGACGTCTTTCTTCTCCCAACTCTTCATTTAAAAAACCCCACAGAAAAGAATCCATTACAGTCAAGTTTGGGCTATTTGATGGCCGGCCAAAATTGAAGATTTTCATTCAAAAATTCTCAGTCAACAATGTTGTGAACTGGAGCGCCATCTTGTTGCCAGAATACATTCACTGGTAAAAGTCTTGCACACCCTATCTATTTGAGCCGTGGAACGTAATAAAGGGTAATATTCCTGTGCAAAAAAAAGTTTGAAGTTATCAGAAATCCTATTGGATTTAACATTTTTTTTTTAATTAACAGCTTGGGTTAGTTTGGGTTAGACGCGCAGATAAAGGGATAAAACTAAAATGAAAACATTTGCAAAAACTACAAGAAATGAATTAGTATTATGAGACTAATACGTAGTGTTGCCACCTCTACTTCCAGTTAAGTCACCATAGTGTCGATGAATTCCAATTATGTGATTATTAATTGTGTCTTGGGTTAAAGGCTAGTCCGACGAGCCTCCTTAACGACACGGCTAAAAAGCCCAAGGTCACGCAATCAGAAAAACCAATAACAAACAAAAAAACTTCCGAAATTCTCAGCGTAGCAACAGCGACTACTAGCCAAGATAGTGATTCTTTTAAAATGAAGCCACCTTTGCCACCCGATTCTGCTCTCCTAATAAATGCAAATGACAAAGAGGCATTTAAGACACCCTTCAAACAAATACCGTTCCGAAAAAACTTCCGCACGGTACATTTAGACATGGGGCAACCACCCCTAAACACGCAAAATCAATACCAACCCTTACAAGACTGAAATACCGACGACGAGGACACTGTAAGTGTCTCCTCCACCTCGGCATCGACATCCGGCAAACCTAAAAGTGACCAAACCAAGAAACAAGGGCCTACAAAGCCCAAGGCCACCCCGCCACCCCCGGTAGTTATCAAGGGTAGACCTGCTGACCACCGCATGTTAAGGGATGATCTGTACAACATGCACATAAAGAATTACCAGTTGAAATATACTAAGAACTCTGTAATAGTGTATTGTAGTACATTCAACGACCTTCATACTCTTAAGCGCGCCCTCGATATTGAACAAACAGAGTATCATTCATACGCAGAGTCACATGAAAAGACTAGGGCCTTCGTGCTACGCGGCCTCGACGGTGGTATTTCACCCCGAGAAATCGCAGAAGCCCTAAGAGACGAACACAACATATCTCCAAAAAATGTCTTCGAGATGCGTAAGACGCGTATACCCATGGACCTAGTTGTCCTGGGAACCAACTATAACGTCAAACGACTAAATCAAGAAGTTAAAACCCTCATCTGTGTCAGAATAAGCTGGGAAATACGTCGCTCCAGCAAACCAGTGCTTCAATGCAAACGCTGCCAACAGTTCGGACATGCGAAATCGTTCTGTAACAGGAAAGTGGCCTGCAGCAAATGCGCGGGGCCACATGACGTAACCGAATGCAACGCTGACCTCGAAAAATGCACTAACTGTCACGGACCGCATAGGTCCATAAATGAT
>MU192970.1:14457-26145 GCA_016904865.1 Pissodes strobi | reverse complement strand
AAACTTGAAGAACAAAAAAGACATAATAAGGCTTTTTTTTTTTTTATGGCAGTGGCACACACACTAAAGGTAGATCCTATGGCGCTCGACGAGCGCTGTGTGTGCGAAGATGTTGATTGACACGGTTCTTGAATATTTGTAGGTTGTAATTAGTGGGAAACAGATGTCCTGGAAGTGAGTTCCACAGTGATGCAGTGCGCCAGACAAAGGAATTCTGGTAAAGCGATGTTCTAGGTGTTTCTAGTTGTACGACGAACTGGTGCGCTCCTGCCGTATGACGGGACCGCCTGACAGGAGTTGCCAGGGGCGGGATTATGCGGGCCAAATCCTGGGAACTTCTGCCGTGAAAGTATCTGTAAAACAGAGACATCTCGGCCACATGTCTGCGATGTTCCAGACTATCCAGATTCCGGGTCAACTCCGGATCGCCGACGAGACGCACAGCTCTCTTCTGAATGGAATCCAGCAGCTTTAGGGTATGCTTTGGTGCGGCACTCCAGATATGTGAGCAATATTCTAAGCACGGTCTTATTTGCGCTTTGTACAGCAAGAGCAACTGCTGCGGTGTATAGAGTTTTTTGTTGCGAAATAGCGCACCAAGCTTCTGGGAGGCTGATTTTGCGATGTTAGCAACATGGTCATGCCATGACATATTGCTGTTGACCGAGTCACCCAGCAGCCCGATTGACGAGGATGAAGGAATGGCCGATCCTGCCATAATGATGTCAGGGCCCGCTGTATTGGCCCTCTTAGTAAACGTTGCTGCTTGGGTCTTTGCTGCATTGAACTGGACCAAATTTCGGTCGCCCCAAGTTTGAACTTTCTCCAGGTCTTGATTAATTGCTGTAATCTGCTCTTGTCTGCGGTGATGAGTCTCAGTCGCTGGTAAGGGTTTTTCTGATCTAAAGTGGGAGACAATGGTACTGTCATCTGCAAAACTGTAAACAGGATTATTCGTTTCGATCAGCAGGTCATTAATATAGATGAGGAACAGAGTTGGTGAAAGTATTGCGCCCTGAGGCACGCCCGCGTTGATGGCGAATGTGTCCGAGATGTGTCCATCGACTGCAACGTGTAGGGATCTGTTCTTAAGGAAACTGGCCAGCCAGCTGCAGAGAGAGGCGGGCAGTCCCAAGGACGGCAGTTTGTTGAGCAGTCCGTCATGCCAAACTCTGTCGAATGCCTTTGAAATATTCAACGCAATCGCTCGAGACTCTCCGTAGTTTTCAATTGCCTCTCCATATATGAGTGACATAGGCCAATATATCTCCTGTCGATCTCTCTTTGGGAAAGCCGTATTGATTATCGCTGATTATTCTGTTGCTCTCGAGGTACTTGAGTAGTTGCTGGTTGACTACACGTTCCATGACTTTGGAGATTATTGGAAGCAAGGCAATCGGGCGATAGTTGAGGGCTATAGAGCAAATGTCAGTTGGTAAAGGTCTTTTTTTGCGACCTTATAAGCATGGTTGTGGATTATATTTGAAACTCTATGCAAAAAACTATGAAATATGCTACCTCGCAAACCACTTTCAAATTTTGAGTTAAAAAATATGTGAGGCTTTTGGAAATCCCTAATTTTCGAGGAATATTTATGCGTAATAAACTACCAAAAGTTATAAATAAAGTTGAATGTGCTATTATTAATTTGGATGATCAATATGGTCCAGGAACTCATTGGACAGCTTATGTAAAGCACGGTAAATTATTTATTTTGATAGTTTTGGAGGTTTAAGACCACCTGCAGAAATAATATCATACTTCTTTAGCGATGGTAGCAAAAATGACATCTTTTATAATCGTGATTCCTATCAATCATATGATTCATCAATTTGTGGGCAACTTTGTCTACAATTTCTTTATATAAACATGTAATTATGAACTATTCTTTATTTTAAAGAGGTTGTGGTAACTGACATGTCATTTACAATAGCTCTTTCTGCACAAAGTAGTGAACTTTTTGCATCATTTAATCCACCAATTTACTTAGATGAAGACTCAGATTATGTTATAGGACTAACAAATTTTGAAACTTTTAATGCCATTCCCAACATTGATGAAACTAATAACAAACTGTATTACTGGAATTCAAACGATTACGTTGAAATACCTGCTGATAGTTATGAAATATAAATAAATTTCTACAAAACATTTTTGATTAAAAAGGAATATCTTTTCACTTATATGCTAATCTAACACTTTACAATCTGAAATTAAATCTACTGCTGATATTACATTTAAAGATGGAACTATTGGAAAAATTTTAGGATTTAAAAACCAAACTATTAAAGGTGATGGAAAAAGTAAATTATCAGACAATCCAGCTGAAATTATAAAAGTTAATTCCTTATGTATAGATTGCAGTATTGCTGAAGTTTCCTATCTGAACGGAAGACCTGTCCATATTATACATCCATTTTTCCCAAACGTTTCTCCAGGATTTAAAATAATTGAAAGTCCTCAAAATATTATTTGTTTTCCGGTAATAGTGAAAGCAATAGACAAAATTACTGTTAAAATATTAGATCAGAATCTCGATTTTGTAAATTTTCGAAAAGAAACTGTTTCTCTAAGATTACATGTAAAAAAACTAAATTCATAATGGTTATTTTTTATAATAGAAACGATATTCAATCAACAGCCAATATTCAACAAATTCAAAAAACATATAAAGCTAAACATAATAAAGTTAAGTTTAGCAGTCAAGTCAACGCTAATAGATTAACAAGTACAAACAAACGATTTCTTAAATCACTTGGACTTAAACTTTTAAAATGAGTATACTTAATGTTAGTGAAAAACTTTATATTGAAAATTATATTACTCACTCAGAGTTGCATTCTTATGAGCCATATTTGCCAACAAAATTAAGCAACATTGATGAAATACTAATTCCCGTTCATGAAATTGAAAAGTATACTCTTCCCCGCGAAAATTTTCTTTACATAGAGGGAAAATTATCTAAAGCAGATGGAACAGTTTCTAAAACATTATCATAGCCTAAAGAAAACTATAGCTGCGACACTTAAGCGCGGCACCTTTGACAAGCGAGGACCAACTTTATCACTATGTAGTGGGGAGGAAATAAATAAATCTAACTTGACGTCAACCCCCCGGCAATCATTAGTGAAGTGAGCCGTACTCAAATTTTTTGTGACGTTATATACTAAAATTGTTACTCTCTCCTATTATTTTATTTAAACTTTCATTACAAAATATATGATTTATAAAATACTGCTTATTTCGAGTAGAGAATAACCAATTTTTTGATCCAAAAAGCTGCATAAAGAGAGCCGGATATTTATTTAAACATTACATCTGAAAGAAATAGTTAAAAATGTCTTTTGAAGTGAAATTAAGAATGGTGAATGTAGATTACTTGTAGTAAGTACAGCATTCTTGAAAGAAAAGTCAATTACATAAAGAAAAATATTATTGAGTTACATATTATTTTAATAAATTACGATCAATAAATCAACTCATTTATGTAGAAAATTATTTATTTTTTAACGTTATAACACACATATAATAAATTGAAATTGATATAAACTCACATGAATATAACTATATTATAATATAAGTTCCAAGTTAATATTTAAATATCAACAAGATCTATAGACAACAAAAGTTTTTATTTGAGATTTTATTTTGCACAAGTAGTTACGGTTTTAGACGAACTTGTGAAGATCTGCAATAATAATTTTGAAAATTTTGATTTATCTAGTTGTTCTCTTCTAAGCTTAAAAAAGATCTTATATAACATACTTATATAATTTTGTTTTATATAGATTCTTAGCAACCTGCACAATTTTATAATCGTATTATGTACAGCTTTTTCATGTTATTCGCTAAATAAAAATATTGTCAAGATGGTGAAATGAAATCAAATTTTTGATCTGGCTATAGTTCACGAACTAGTTTATGCATGAAGTGCACAATTACGCTAAATCGGAGCAACATGTACCATGCGTTCAATTTATCTGGACAACATTTTTATTCGCTGTAACTTTTTTGTTTTTAAAGATAT
This sequence comes from Pissodes strobi, assembly GCA_016904865.1. Lineage (NCBI taxonomy): Eukaryota > Metazoa > Arthropoda > Insecta > Coleoptera > Curculionidae > Pissodes > Pissodes strobi. The sequence continues at coordinate 22,118 of MU192970.1, read as the reverse complement.
CAAGTTAAACAAAAAAGCAAAATGTAGGGTTGGTAGCCAAGTTTTTTTCTACGTTACATATAAAACAAAAGACTAACGATTTTCTGATATATCAGCCTACTCTATATTTTTTAAATGGAACACCCTGTATACTACTACATTTTTGGAATCTCTAGAGAAGTCTAAACACATTTCGTATATAATATCTTATACCTCTGTTTCTTTAGGTGTTTACGAAATATTGACAGTTGAAAGTCGTGCATTTTGACATTTTGATAGGCTTTAAAATCTAAACCGCATGAGAGCAAAGAAAACAGTTTGCACATTCCTGTCTTTGGTTTTCATGAGCTATCAAATGACAGTAACTTTGAATTTAACCCGCGAATAAAATTGACCGGAACTTTTGAATCTCCGCTTAAATTGAAAGCCACTGTCATTCGCTAGCTTATGAAAACCTAAGATAGAGATGTGCAAACCGTTTTCTTTGATCTCGCGCAGTTTAGATTTTTAAGCCTGTCAAAATGTCAAAATGCCCGACTTTCAACTGTCAATATTGCGTAAACAGCTAAAGATAGGAATAGGATATTATACACGACATGTGTTTTGATTTCACTAGAGCCCAAAAATGTAGTAATATACAGGGTGTTCTATTTAAAAATATATATATAGAGTAGGCTTTTATGTCAGAAAATTATTCGTGCTTTGCTTTATATGTAATCTAGAAAAAATTTGGCTACCAACCCTTCATTTTGCTTTTTTGTTTACCTTGGTATCTTTAAAACCAAAAATGGTACAGCGAATCAAAATGATATCAAGGTGCTGATCAAATCTGAAATAATGGATATATGTGGATAACGATCGACTTTTACGGAAAACAACCAGCAAAAACAATGTTTTTGAGACTTACGCCTTTATTGTAGAATCCGAACTGTTTATTGTCAAACGAAATGTTTTGCACTTTCTTATCTTCCACATAACCACAACCTGAAAAATACTCCCCACCAAACCGAAAATTTCGTATATCTAAATAATTACTAAATAACTAAGATAAGAAGATGCAAATCGTTTCGCGCTAAGTTAAACAGATCAAATTCTTTAAATGGAAGGGATGCTATTCGACATGCTACATGAAATTTATCTAGAATTTTTAGAAGAATTCGAAAATCGGAAAATATGTCCCGCTTTTTTAAGACTTTTATATTGAAATATAATTCAATAATATTGTCTAACTAAAATCAACACGGCTAAATGATGAAATGGTTGTAAGACTAATAAAAAAATTAGAAACATGTTATTTCTATAAAATGTGTATACATATCAAGGGTACAGGGGAAAAATGATCTAAGCGCCATTTCCATAGGAAACTTTTTTATTATTGACTTCACAGAAAATTTTATTCTGGATAAAAGTTGCTGTTTGGAAAAAAAAATAATTTTGACAATGCTAAATTAAGGATAAGTTATACAGGGTACTCAATAAATACAAAAATGATGGTTAAAAAATCAAAAACTTTGGAATATCGGAAAACTTTCTACAGAAAAAATAAATCTCGTATTAAGATAAAAATAAAAGTCAAATACCAATTTTTCCAAAAGTGCACCGCACCGTTGCGGAGAAAATCCATTTCAATTCTTGAAAAAACCCGCTTTTTCTTAATTTTGTCCTTATTTTTTTCAGCAGCGATGCACTTTTGGAAAAAATGGTACTTGACTTTTATTTTTACCTTAATAGGAGCTTTATTTTTCCTGTAGAAGCTTTTCCGATATTCCTAAAAATTTTTTAACCACCATTTTTTCATTTTTTAAGTGCCCTGTATAACTTAGTCTCAATTTAACATTGTCAAAATTAGTTTTTTTCCAAGCACTAACTTTTATCAAGAAGAAAATTTTCTGTGAAATCAGTAATAAAAGTTTCCTATGGAAATGGGGCTTAGATCGTTTTTCCCCTGTCCCCGTCATATAAATTTTATGAATGTTTACATATTATTAATTTTCTATTATTTTTTGGCTCTTTAAATTTTGTAACCTATTAGGATACGTTTTAGTCCGTTTTGGTGCTTTTAGTTGGTTTGGGTTAGTTCAATCAGCTTTCGTTTATTTTAATTTATTTTAGTCATTCGAACCCGGTTCCGATACATTATAACCAATTTTAATATTTTTGGTTAGTTTTGGTTAGCCGCCAAAACTGGGTCATTCAATCAACTATCGATTACTTTCGGTTCCGATACGTTATTACCAATTTTAGTGTTTAGGTTAGTCGCCAAAATTAAATTAATCTGGGTTAGTTTTACTTACTTAATATTATTTTTAAACTATTCCGAGACGTTTTAGCCCGTTTTGGTACTTTTAGTTACTTTTGGTTTGTTTTGGTTAGTATTTCAATCAAATTTTGGTTACTTTCAATTAGTTTCAATTTATTTTAGTTATTGAATTAATTCAAGTTAGTCGTCAAAATTCGCTTAATTTTGGTTAGTTTCAACTTATTTTAATATTTTTAATCTGTTACGATACGTTTTAGCCCTTTTTGGTGCTATTGGTTAGTTTTGGTTAGTCGTTCAGTCGACTTTCGGTTAGTTTCAATTGGTTTTAATTTAGTTCAGTAATTTGAATCGGTTCCGATACGTTATAACCAATTTAAATGTTTTTAATTAATTTAGGTTAGTCGCTAAAATTCGGTTAATTTGGATCAGTTTCAACTTACTTTAATAATTTTAATCTGTTACGATACGTTCTTGCCCTTTTGGTGCTTTTGGTTACTTTTGGTTAGTCGTTCAATCGACTTTCGTTTAATTTCAGTTAGTTTTAACTCATTTAAATCATATGAACCGGTTCCGATACGTTATAACCAATTTTAAAGTTTTTGATTACTTTCGGTTAGTCGCCGAAATTCGGCTAATTTGGGTTAGTTTTAACTTACTTTAGTATTTTTATTCTGCTCCGATATGTATTAGACCGTTTTACTGCTTTTACTTACTTTTGGTTAGTCATTCAGTCAGCTTTCGGTAACTTTCACTTAGTTCCAATTTATTTTAGTCATTTGTTAATACGCTATAATTAATTTAAATGTGTTTGATTAATTTTAGTTAGTCCTCAAAATTCGGTTAGTTTCAACTTACTTTCGTTCAATCAACTTTCGGTTAATTTCAGTTAGTTTTAATTTATTTTAGTCATTGGAACCGGTTCCGATACGTTATAATTAATTTTAATGTCTTTGGTTACTTGCCAATATTCGGTTAATTTGGGTTAGTTTTAATTTACTTTAACATTTTTAATCTGTTCCGATACGTTTTAGTCCGTGTTTGTGCTATTAGTTACTTTTGGTTTCTCATTCAATCAACTTTCGGTTACTTTCAGCTAGCTCCAATTTATTTTAGTCATTTGAATCGGTTATGCAAATTTAATGTTCTTGGTTAGTCGCTTAAATTCGTTTCGTTTTGGTTAGTTTTAACTTACTTTAATTTTTGTAACCTATTACCATAGGTACGTTTTAGCCTGTTTTGCAGCCTATGGTTACTTTTGGCTAGCTTTGGTTAGTCGTTCAATTAACTTTCGGTTAGTTTCAGTTAGTTCCAATTTATGTTAGTAATTTGAACCGATTCCGATATCCTATGATCAAATTTAAGTTTAAATAAACAAACTAACTAGCTGCTTAATTCTGCCGTTCTTTTCCCATTTTAACACATAAACTTTAACTTATTTATATAACATACAAACAAAACAATATATACGCATAACGGTAGTCTATTTACCCAAACAACGAATCTTTTTCTATTTTAATTCCTATGAAAATTTATTGCACTCCGGCCCAGGTAAGCGCGTATGATTGGCATCGAGTTCCAACTGCGTAGTGTCCTCGCTTCACTGAGCTGCACGGAGAAAATTTGATTCCGTACCCCACTAAACGAGCCGAGTGTCGCGGCTATAGTTTTCTTTAGGCTATGACACTATCTCTTGTAAACAATGGGATGGCATTTCTCTTTAGAGAAATGAGATATCAGTTGAATGGGGTTACTATAGATTCTATAAGGGATGTTGGTTTAACATCCACTCTAAAAGGTTACCTCTCATATAACACTGAATCTGACAAATTAAAAAATGCAGGATGGTCACCAAAGATAGCAAATACATTAGTTGATGAAAAAACTGGTTCATTTAATGTTTACATTCCTCTTAAAATGTTAATGGGTTTCTTTGAAGACTATAGGAAAGTTATATTAAACGCAAAACAGGAGCTAATACTTGTGCGAGATAACACTGAGAATAATGCTATTATCACTACCGATCCAAGTAAAATACAAAAAATTACTCTTCACAAACTAACTTGAAATATACCACATATTTCAGTAGCAATCCCTCAAGAATTATCATTAACAAAAATTATTGATAAGGGAACAGATTTAGTTATTGCATTTAGAAGTTGGGAATTAGTTGAATATCCGGAACTGTTGAAAACATCCAGACACAATTGGCATGTTAAGACATCTACTAGAGTTGAAACTCCTCGTCATGTTATAGTTGCGTTCCAACAGGAGAAGAGAGATGCGAAAATATCAAATATGAGTGAATTTAATGATATAAAATTGAGAAATATTAAAGTTTTTTTGAATTCTGAAAGATACCCCTATAATGATCTTCTCCTGGACATAAGTAATAATAAATATGCTATATTGTATGAAATGTATTCCCAATTTCGATCTTCTTACTATGCAAAAACCGAAGAACCTTTATTTGACCCAAGCGATATTAAATCAAAAGCTCCTATTGCTTATATAAATTGCTCACATCAAAAGGAATCTTTACAAGCTGGACCTGTAGTAATGAGAGTAGAATTTGAACTAAACAAATATTTAGAAAAAGATACTTCAGCGTATTGTTTAATATTACATGATAAAGTTTTCACTTACAACCCACTCACTAAACTTGTTAAACAACTTTAATTCTCAAGTTGCTTTTAATATTACATTTCACCCCCACCCTCTTGAAGCACTACATTTATTTAACATTTGAACAAATATTTCTTAGTTGTATAAGATCATTTAAAGATAGAGCAACTCTAAGCAGGTTCTTAATATGGTTCATGAAGTAATGATCATACAATATGTTCAAGAAATTAGAGATTTTCATTAAAAATTTAGAAGAACTGAAAAAACGTATTGAATCATATTCCAATAAAAACTTTAAAAATATGAGATTAGTTTTGAATATTCAAGCGTTTAAAGATGAAAAGAATAAATTTCTACCTAAAGAATTAGCTGCGTATGATGGAGAAAAAATTAGTCATTATGTTTTCAAGCAACCATTTTCTTTGAATTCTCTTTCTTCTGAAGCGCACAAGCAAGCTGTATGGTTAATGAAAAATCACCACTGCATTAATTAGAATATCGGTTATACCCCACTACACCACTTTTCAACAATTGTAAAAAAATTGACTGAACAAGCGCAATTTGTTTACGTTAAAGAAAACGAAAAAGCAGATTACTTAAGAAAATATTCCAGCAAACCGATAATTGAATTAGGTGAACAACCAATTTTAATTGCTTCAACACCTAAATGTTTTTTTATTACGCATGCATCATAATCAACGATTATCGCACGCTGCAGCGTGCTTAAAATAATGTTTATGATGCACCTACTTTTTTAAAGGTTGCTATAGAAACATTTGATCATGTCAAATGCGACAGATTAATATATTCGTCAATATATCCCTTAAGTTTAATATTTTAAACATTTTTGAGATTATGATGCATTTGTAATAAAAAATAGCGTATGATATACGTGTATATACTTACAAAACACTCCGCTGCGCGTCGTGTTTTGAAATATGTCGCGCGTGCTTTAAAGGCCCTCTTATACACTTATATCATAATATACTATTATCATTCAAAGTCACCATCTATGTGTGCGCTTTCAAATGTGTTTTATATTTATAATAATTTTTTTATGAATGAATTAAAATAAAATACTTTTATTTAACTTTGTTTTATTAAATACATTTCATTTCTCACATTTAAATTTCCTAATACACACATATATTCTTATAATATAATTTTAACATATTAAGTTCCAATACAAACTTTACTCTATCTTTGTTCTTTAAGAACTCACTACACACTTGTACACCTTTTTTACAAAACTCGGCATGTTGCATATAGTTCTCATAACACAGTATATCTTGAGCTTCAGCATCATTTCCCGCAAGCGCATAAAACGGCGAACAGGCTTCCGACATCAAAAAGTTTTCATAAAGTTCTAACACAAAGTTCTCCATCTTACACAAACACTTCAAATTGAAGTTCTCCCAATTCTGCTTCTGCCAATTTTATCACATCTAATATAATTGGATCTCCTATATATTTCTTCAAACTAACCACTTCAACAAAAAATCCCAATTGTTTCAGTTCAACTACAAACTGCTATACATTGAAATTTTCGAAGTATTGAGCATAAGCGGACGCACCTTTCGAATAATGTTCTGCAAACTCACAGTAAAAGTCAACATATTCTGGTCTGCTATGCATAGCATTATAATAATTATCTGAAATTAATTGGCTAAATTCTTCATGTAACTTTTTCACAGCCTCATCCATAACTGTTAATGTATATAACTAACAGCGACTGAATGATCGTAAGTATCAATGTTTCTTATAAACTGAAAATTCCCTCTTATTATCACATTAATATTCTGGGAATGATATAAACTACTTCAATATTTTCTTCTTTATTATCACCATCTAGAATAGTTTCAAAAGTATCTACAATTGATTTAGTTTCTTTCACAATAGCTCTTTTTTGATTAGTATATTTTATATTAATGTAATCACAATGACTTCTACACAATGGACAAACATCCTTCGTTTTTAACCATTCTGTCAAGCAATCTAAACAAAATTTGTGTTCACACCAATTTGGTGTGCAAATGTTTTCTTTTTCCAAAGAACTAAAACAAATAGGACATTCCTCTTTCAAATGCACTTCACTTTTTTTTCTTTTTTGAACTAACTGTTTCCGAACTAACTATTTCTGAATTGACTCTCTTGAGTACTCGATTTCTTAATTTGAGTTCTTCCATTGAAAACTAAACTGTGAAGTGAAGAAACATACAGAACTGCTGGTTTTATTATGTTTATTTAAGAGGGGAGGGGAAAAGTCAGGCGCAAGGTCAACATATATGTAGATAAGGATGGGAAATGTATTAATTACATGATGAGAAAGACTCCTCAGTAAGCAAAAGAGAGAGAGCCCTCACGGAGGATAAGGTAATTACCTCCTCCGTGAGGACTCACTCTCGTTAACACACTACTAAACTATATAATAATAATAAACTTAGCTTTAAGTAGTAAAGAAAAATTATCAGTGATTGACCAAACTCTATGAATATTAAAGTTAAATGAAAACGAAGTAGGCACTACTTAAACGTTTAAGAACCCCCGCGAGTAATTGGGGTAGTAAAAAGAAAACTTATGTTTGGTCTACCGCGCGGGGTCGTGATCACGTTAACCGTTAGGATAATGGGTCGCTATACTTAATAGGGCAGAGGGTGCGCTAATATAAAAATGACAGTTATTCCAGACACAATAACTAAAATCTAACCTCAAACTAACACATCTCTTTTTTTTTCTCATCACCGAAAATCCAACAACCTCCAACCCGGCTGGGTGGAAAATACCCTCCGACGTCCTACAC
>MU192970.1:246-14447 GCA_016904865.1 Pissodes strobi | reverse complement strand
CGAACCAACAAGGTTCTGCCTGGTGGAAGAGCTTCTAAATCCTCGTCCGGTGGAACGGCAATCTATCTCCTACCCGGGGGGAAGGCCCTAGGAATGGAAACATTCCATGGTAACGAGTCACAACGATATGTGAATCGATTGCTATTATATAGATACTATCTTTTCGGGAAAAACGATAATTTAGCAGAAATTCAAATTACCGACTAAAGAGATTTTTTTTTAATTTAAAATTTAATTCAATAATGAACCAAAAGTAAAAAACAAATAATAAATGAGAAAAGCACCCCCGCAATAATATATTATAGCAATCGGAATATATTACAATTGTAGCTTAATATCAGTAATGCAAGAAATTACAACGATTAAGATCGCCTAAGGGAAGCCGACATCATCAGTTAAAAATATTAGTAAAGCCTTTTATAGAGAGGAAATAAACAGGTCAATAATTTAACGCAGTAACCAACAGTCATAGTACGAAATAAAATACAAATGAATCATTCCTAATCCGGTACGGATAAAATTCACACCATATTGATAAAAGAATTCTAATATGATCTAAACAATGAACAAGAGACTCTATAATGAACTTCAATAAAAAATCATACTGAAAGAATTAGACAAATAAATGGTCTGTCTGACCCTAAAGTATTATTATAACATAAAAGGCATAACTCTTTCCGAATTTCAATAATTCAAGAGAAAATTTCAAGTACGGTCCACATAGTGAACCAAAAGCAGCAAAATATCCTTGTATAAAATATCGCACTGAACGGGTTTGGCAAATATATAATCCGAACGACTTTCCAATATTAATATCAAAAAGATAACGTGCCTCTGCCTTTAATTTTAATCAATCGAGAACAGAGTTCAATAAAGTGAACGACTATAAACGAAAATTACGCCAAAATATGTATTCTAAATTATACGACTTGACCTGAAGGCTTCCCTTAGTACGATATCTAATAATAGACAAAACTGCATTAACTAGCCCCTAACAACCGAATTTCCCGGTTTAGTGTCTAATTAATAATTAAAATCATCAACCCACACGAATCTCCGGAAGTTGATTTCAAGAATAAGCAATGAAATTAAAGATAAAACCCATAATTCCCATTGCAATGGCTCTAACTTCAGCAACATAACGAATTCCATAAAATCAGCGGTCTTAGCGTTAATTCCACTTAATGGCTGTAGCAACTAGTTGCCCCCAGTAAAGCGAAATTGAAATCAATGGTTACATTTTACCCCCGTATATAAATTGTCTCGAATTTGTCAAGTAAATCGAACTACTAAAATTGCCGAAAATCTACGTTACATTTCGTCGGAAATAAAATAAAAGATTAATTTGGCCGATAGTAAAATCCCTAGAATAAATAACAATGACTATTTTCTTCAAATATAGATGCCCAAAAGCTTAAATTCCTCTCGAATCAGTTTGACGTTATACCGCATAATCTAGCCACTTAGATCGAGTCCGAAGTTAATAAAATAAAATGGTTAATTTAATAATTATTAAATAGTAAACTAGGCCAATACTACGGATACAAGAACGCAAAACAATCTGCACACCATAAAAACTTGCCTCTCGTACACGGAGGGCGAAAAACTACGCGGCACAAAAAACCGCCAAGTACTAAAATGGCTGCTTTCACAAAAAAAAACCGTTTCAAAAAATCCTTGCTTAGGCAAGATTTTCCAGTATTGTACAGCACTAAACATCATCAAAACGAATCTCAATAGCTAATACGGGAATAACTACTCGTTAGTCGACAAAATCCACCACCAATAACTCAGCGAAAAATAAATTTTAAAATCGACTCAAAGACTGAACAGCTACTCTGGGAAATTGCTTGTACCTTCCCAGCTGAAAAAACCACCCGGTCGCGTCTGGACCGATGAAGATCGCGTGGAAGAAATTTTACTGTGGCGTTCCTAGACGTTCCAATCAAAACAGATTTCCTAGGTCACGCGCAAGAGATATTAAATCGAACAAAAACCCAGAATTAAATTTCGTACTTCAAACGAGAGCATGACTAGTACCGGGGCGTACCAAAACTTACTTCTAATTAATGACCAAAACGGGATGTCACAATTAGTCAGTGGTGGGAGCGACGTCTTGGAGGAACCCTGTGGCCAGTTTTGGCAGCTGGACAAAAGGATCTTGATCCGTTAGGACAGTTGAGAAGCTTGTCCTTGATCTATTCGTTATATACCTCCTTGCACTCGTCAATGGTCCTCTTACACTGATTTCTAGTCGTTACGAATATATTTCCATTTTCGGCTGTCAGATCTCGACGTCATTTGCGGTAGGTGGCATTTTTAGCATTGGCTGCTCTTGAGCAGTTTCTCTCAAACCATGGTTTACTGTTTGATATACATTTCATAGAAGAAGGGATGAAAGCTTCCATACCAGCTAGGAAAACTTGAATTACCTCATCAGCAGATTCAGGGGTGATTTGATTCCTAAAGCAGACATCTTTCCATGAAAAACAACGATGAAACTCGCCACTTTGCAGAAATGTAGTACCAAACCTTTCGAGGTACCTGTGGCTCCAGTGCTTTGATAGCATTCCTAGGTTGCGGAGATAAAATTGTGGTCTGATGGGCTAAACGGAGGTTCGACAGTTACGGTGTAGAGGTCAGGATTAGTTGCTAAGAATTGATCCAGGAGGCTAGCAAATTATTTTTGACGCTCAGGGATACTGCTAGGTTCGTCAACCAGCTGAGTAAGTCCGCAACTTATAGCAAAATACTTTGCTTCTCGTCCTTCATCACCGTTTTTGTTGGACTGTTTCAAGTGGCCATTATTATGTACGTTGAAGTTTCCTTCTATGATAATTTCTGCCGTTGAATGGGTGATCTGCAGAAAATCAATTTGATTGCCAAGATTTAAGAAAGGCGGTTTATATTGGTGCTCGCTAGGTGATCTATACAAACAACAAATGAATTTGGTTGCTCGATCTGTACTTAATTTCAACCACATAACATCGAAGTGCTTAGGTTCATGTGTTTCGTCTCGTTGACAACATAAACTGTCCTGTATAAAAACAGCTAATTCGGAGTTATGTCGAAATCAAGAGTAAAGGCTATACCCGGGTATATACCCGGAATGAATATTCAATGTATTGCTTGATTTAACTGTTTTTCTTTCTGAAGTAGCTAAAATATGAGGTTTATTTGATGTTAGGTGCTAGTGGACCAAGTTACTATTTGTGTTGATACCTCTTATCTTGCAGAAGGCCAATCGCAGTCTATTTTACATCCTGGAGCCGTTCAGGCCTGATGGTCTTCCCAGGCCAACCTCCATCTGGAGATCCGAATGGGAGGCTATCTTACCTCCGGAGTATTTTGATGTGGGAGGCGCCCTCATGCAATATTTTTTCTTTTACACCTACACACCGGATAATAAAAGCATGGTAACGAAACATGGACCAGAGGTCATTTCACGCCACCTAAACCAATGTGGTGGTATTTGACCGGGCGATGCTGGTGAACCACATCTACCGCTGTGAGTCTGCATTGTTTATTCAGGTAGTCCATTTCTGTAGTACTTGGAATATTCCTGGAAGACCTAATCATCTAAAGCCTATGGAGTCTGGTTTTAAATAGAATTAAAATGGACATAGACTAAATTTGCGTTTGTTCCTCGCCTGGAAAACATGGTGATTTGTACAGCAGTTTTGTAATAAGAAGCTACATTGTACCGGGTGTCCGAGAGCCATTCTTCTCTCGGGCATATCTCAAAAAGCCTTAGTCGCATGGCTTGGGGATTTTTTTAGTAAAGATAACCACGAGAGATTGCTGGAAAATATTTACTAAAACTGCCGCTAGGGGGGGGGAGCGTAACTTCCAATGCGAAATGGGTATATCCAATGCGAAAATGGGTATTTTTCTCAAGTCTTTGAAAATGAAGAGGTACATTGTATATTATCATCGTACTCCTCGGAAAATTTGCATTTTGGAAAATTTGCATTTTTTTGTTTGTTTTTGAAAATAAAGCGGGCGTAGGGTAAACTTTATTTTTTTTTAATGCTGATAACTCTGGATTAAGGGTAACGAATTTAAACATACTTGATCTCATTTAAAAGAGCCAAACTATGGTAACATATATTTTACAGTCGATATTAGAGAGCACTGACTTACAACCTAACAAACACTTCACGTTTTTTCGAAAATTTGAAACACAACAATATATTCAGTTTCTCTTGATTATGAAGATGAATTAAAGCCTAAAAAGTCAACGAAAACCACAACCGGAAATATTGACAAGAACAATACTGAATACTGAAAAATACGCCCTTAACGACTTTTTTTCAAACATTATGTCAATGACGCCTTGATTATCACCATTCTAATAAACTATGCTAAAAAACGCCTTAATTTATTTTACTACTTGCCAGTAATATATTACGAGAATGATATGATTATAATATGCCGCGGCATTAATGAAAAATTACTGAAAAATAATGAGGGTACATCGGTCTTCGATTTTCCCTTTTTATATTTGTAACCCTGAAAGACTGATGTAAATGGAGAATAACGTCACAGAATCTTAGTGACGTCCTAAATGTTCAAATTCTCGCTCATCATTCTCAATACACAACTCCAATCTGCGCATGGTTGATAACACGGCAAGTTCCACCTCTGCCGTTGGGATACGATGGCCGCTGTCCATTATTATTTGAATCCTGTATTCTCTCGTTGTTGGTCTCATGATAAAAACAAGATGTGTGAACTTCCCCCATAGGTAAAAATCTAGGCATGTTAAATCACCATGTTAATTAATACTTTTACAGTGTAACGTATGCATATTTGTAATATCTCGTAGGCCACGGAAATGTTCTTGTCATTCCTATCCACCTGGCAGAAAATGTCTCGTCAAGATATTGACGAACAACTGCCACAAAATGTGCATGACATACATTGTATTGGAAATACATAGCACTGCCAGTTTTACAGTCATATCTTCGAGAAGAATTGACGGTTCATTTTTTCAAAAATTCAAATAACTTTGTCCGATAAGCAGTTCCATTGAATATAAAAGGTTCAATTTAATCTCTCACTAAAAATACTACACCAAACACCTTCTTTGATGTTGTACCTCCCGCATTCAATGAGAGTTTTCCCGCGACCAATAATGCATATTATGGAGACTCATCCCTCTATTATTATGGAAAATTATCAGTCCATAATATATTTGAGACAAGATTCGTATCTTCTAATGTCATATTGTGCAACCAATGGCAATTCTTCTAAATTATTGAAGGGTGTTATAATTGTTATAGCTACTTACCTTTCTTCTATCTGAATCATGCGAACAGTACTTACTAAAAGTCTCGGGAAATTTCCCTACTTAATGCTAATTAGTGAATTAACTTCAACACATGCCAAGATATTAAGTATGTTTCCTTCAGAAGTTCAGTTTGACTTTAACGTCATCTACGCAGTGATACTTCCCGTAGTATGAAAACGATGGGCCAAACGGCTGAACATTCTGCTGTTGTACCGCGACGCCGACGCTGCAAAATCCTTACAGCAATTCTTGCAATCGCTTCTTCAAGTGAAAGAAGCTTTTCAAAAGGGCAATAAAACGGCACAATACACTATTTACACCACAGAACTGACGTAATGACGTTTTGGCGTGAAAGCATACAACCTCAATATTTATTTGACTTTCGTGCGGCGGTCGTTTTCCGTTTGCTACCGTGGCAACTTGAATAATATTTTCATTTAATTCTCATACTCTATTATTGGTAAGAATTAAAATAAATTCATACTTTCTTTATCATAGTTTATTAGAATGGTGATAAGCTAGGTCGTTATTGACACCATGTTTGGGTTGCATTGGGTGCATATTTTTTCCATATTTACAATAACTGTTCTTGTCAATATGCCCGATTTGAAGAAAGAATGCAATTTTGTTGACTTTTTAGGCTTATATTCGTGTTTATAATCAGGGGAAATTGAATATAATTTTGTATATACAATTTTTGGAAAACGCGAATTGTATGTTAGGTTATAAGTCAGCGCCCTCTAGCATGAACTATAAAATATATATTGCCATAGTTTGTAAAGCGGAATATAGAATAAGGAAAGTTCTTTTAAACGAAGCCAAGTATGTTTCGTTTGTTAACCCAAAGAAGTTATTAGCATTAAAAAAAAGAAAGTTCAAAGTTGCCCCACTACTTTATTTTTAAAGAAGGAACAAAAAAATGCAAAGTTCCCAAAGACTACGATAGTATTTAAAATAGCTCTTCACTTTAAAAACCTTGGGTGAAATACCATTTTCTCATTAGATATAGCAGTTACGTCGCCTAGCAGCCGTTTTAGAAACCTGAAAATAATTTCCAGAAACCTCTCGAAGCCACTAAACAACAAACACTAACAAAAACTAACGTGAAATCATATAACACGCTACTGAAGTGAAACTTCTGCCTATAATGAACATTCCATTGAATCGCGCTCACAGCTCGAGCTATCCGCACTACTAACTCGACTACGTAGCGTTGTATGTTTTCGTTACATAGCAACTCACATAAAGCGAACTTACTCTACCATGCGTAAAGAAGTTTCACCTAAAAAAAATCAACAACCCATACGACTAACGCTTTTTGAGATACGACCGAAAGCCATTCTTAATCGACCACCCGCGTACCCGGTACAAACAACTTTGTCTTAAAACTGTTTATATCACTCTTTGATTGGTTTATAGATTATGGTTCAGTTATATGGTATACAATTCGTCATTGGCACGACAATTTAGTTGATGGCATTTAGCGTGGTTTCTGGAATATTTATTTCTGGATCATATAATAAGATCTTTGTTCAATTTAGTGAATCATTACTTGATACGCAGATAGGTTGTTAATATACAAATTAGTACATTATCAAACCGATTGCCTCTGGAGAGAGTCTCTTTCTATAGGGATCCTTGAAATTTCAAGCCAACTTTTAGTTTAGTTACAATTAGATCCAATATAATATATTGTAGCAAAGGCCAATATTTATCACCTGCACAAATTTAAGTTCCATACGAAATAGCTGCGCATAAATTTTAATAATTTAACATATTTTGAAAATTTTGAGAGGTATGTCTCATGTATTTATTGTGTCATATGTATTTACGTTTCTCCGTTCTATTCCACTGTGTTTAATTTTTGTTTTTGAATAAATCGGCATTTCCTTTCTCTTAGACTTTGATCTTTAATTTAAGTTAATCTTACTTAATTTGGCTGGTTAGTTGTATTTTAGCTGCTAAGTTTTAAGCGAGTGAATTGTATGTGATTGTTGGAGATAAATGGTAATGTAGCTATTTATTTATGAATATCTCAATGAGATTAAACTTTCTAGGAGTGTACAAATATCCACATGGAGTGATCTATGATGGATATTTTAACAAAAATGGAGAATTTCATGGGACTGGAATTCTGGTATATCCAAATGGACAAAGAATTGAAGGCGTATGGAAAAATGGAAGGCTTGGAGATGATACCAATTTCGTTACAAGAGGTAATTCTATTACATTTATTTAGCTGAACCAACTATTAGCGGTACGTATAATTCTCAGGGTTAAATTTACCTATACCTAAACAATCTGACTATATTGCTAGATACAGCTTTAGTTGAAATAATATATTGTAGTTTCAACTTTTTAACTTAATATACGTGAATAGAATATTATATAAGACCAAGATATAATTTTATATCCGTTATATTTAACAGATATGTATAAGCAATACGTCTCAGTATCCTGGCGTTTGCAACGAACGCTGGATGTATACTAATAATAAAATTAACGACTCAAAATATTCATACGAGTGTGCATTAGTTGGCCGAGTTTTTGAAATAGTATAAAAAGGGTATTAGTAGCACATGAATTCATTATAAATCACTGACAAGAATTTTTGACCTGAGAAAGATAGCTTGTTTGAGACACTATAATCTTTACACTTTTCAACACCTTATATTACAAGTGATAGGGGAACACATCCCAAACGATTATCATGTCTACGCAATATTCAGCAGGACTATATGATATTGGGTCACTCCGAAACACTGCAAGAAATAGATACATATTAGTACAGACAAATTGTGTTTTAATAAAGAAATTCAGAATAAAAAGTTGAAACTTGGCTTAGTAATAGTTGAAAAGTTGAAACTTGGCTTAGTAATAGTTAAACAGTTCTGAGCATGGATTCATCGAGTCCCATGATATCCCAGATGGGGAAACGCCGCCATGTATAATTTAAAAACCGCCATATTTGTTTCCAGTAAACAGTTATTTAATCGCTTTCTTTGGAGTTCTAATTAAAATTTTTCGTTTTAGTTATCTCTTGGGAATTTCAAAAGATGTAATTTTTTACTTAAATGAATATTCTTGTCATGGGCGTCATCTCCAGTGGGAGGAGAAGGCGTGGAAGGGCGTCCCCCGCCCACCAATATTTTATTTAAAATAAAAAAGTACATTGACAGCACTGAATGAATGTAAAACATATTGATTTTATTTAAATTTACGAAAATTATGCCTTCTAATAAATAAGAGCTAACGACCGCCACTGCTTGACAGTAGAATATTTAAAATTTAAATTTAAATTAATAGGGTTTCGGACATTTTTTTTACTATGCTATATTACAAAATTTAAATGATTTATTTTAACTTAAGCTCCTGGATCTGACTCCTCGTTCGATATGCGGCTTACGATTTCGATTACCTATGTCATCTACTTTTTTGATCCTGCATGAAACATATTAACTTCAACAAATCTCACGAACAAAAACTTGTAGCATCGCAAATTATATTATTAACTTACGCTTATTCAAGGTCTCTCCTAGTCTCTGCTATTCTGGTGGTTGTATGTTGTTCCGGATGCCGGGACTTAACTATAGTAAGTGAAGTAGGTATTAATTTTATATAAAGGGTACTGTAAAAATATACCTAGTGCATTTAGGGTTTGTCGGACCTTCTTCCCTTAAGTCGTCAACCTCAGTTGCCTCATCGACGTCAATTTCTTCTATCGGTTCAGCCTTGGTAAAACAGTTTTCACCTACACAGGTTCCACTCATCGTGCTACTAGTGAGGTCTGATCGGCGACACTGGCACATATTACTGCGGTCCCCCTTGCAAGTGCAAAATATAAGCTTCAGTAGGTGAGGAGGAGCTGCGTTTATTAGAGTCACCACTGGCTGCAAAACACCATCAACGAATGTACAAGCCGCAATCACTGGGGTCAAGATCCACACCATACCACTGTTGAACCTGGTGATAAACCCGATAGAAATTATACTTAGCCGCCGCTGTGGTTGGTGGCAGAATAGCTAGATCCAACTTACCTTGTATGGTCTGCTTTGCCACTGATGAGACGTATTTTTAAAATCTAGATTTATTTAGACCGTCTGATCTAGACCCCCCCATATAACTCTACCAAAAGCTCTTCGCCAGCTTCCTCAACATTTTCTTTTTCAAAAACAGCAATTTTTTTTCGATTTTCTTCTTTTGTGTTTAAAATTTTAAAGTCACGATTCTTTCCTATTCCAAACAAAGCTGACGTTGTATCACGTCCAGTCATCGCATGAAGAAAAGTATTACCCGCAGATGTCGGCAAGGTCTGATGCCAAAGTTTTTCCTCGGAATATTTTACGTGTTTTTCCTGGCGCTCACGGTACCGGGATCAGCATTAAAATGCTGGATACAACAGGTGAAAGCCCAATAATCAAGACGAGAAAATCAGCGTCTTTACCAACTACTACGGCTTTGCAACCTTCCTGTGCTTTTCATAAGTCCATAAGTTCATATGATTGTCATGACGTAGTTGACATAGGTATCTCTTGCATACTTCACTATACATTGCAGTATCAATACTTGGCCACGGAACTCGATGCAGGAGATCTCCTCCATCCAATTTGTAGAAAGGATTCTCTGGGAGAACTTCACCGGGAGGACAAATTTTGGAAATAATATTGATGTGTTCACTTTGTTGCCTTCGTGCAACCTCATACTGCAAATATTCCTGATACTTGACCGTCATCTTTCACCATACAAATTATACTGTGAAAAAGAATAAGTGGGTTGACCTTTGCCCACTGTTCGCCAACCTTTATGGTGGCAGATAGAGAAGCAAGATTGACTACCTTGTCTTTTCGCTGTAACGTTGTATTAGTAAAGGACTTCCCTGCAACTTTTATAATTCCTTCTTAATCCAGCAGCGTTGCCAAAATGCTATATTTATTATATAGTATAGGTAGATTAAAAAGATTTAATAATATCTTAGAATGATAAGGTATTTATTTCTAGATTTTTCCTTTGTTTTTTAAAGATTTTTATACATTTATATAAATCGTCAAAAATTTCCCATTTCTAAGTAATTTACTGTCAGGAAAATAAAGAGGTATTACCTTAGATATTAAATAAAAAACAGTGTACAAAATATACCAAATGGAAAAGAAAAAAGTCTGCCGACGAAAGTTAAATATGGGAGATTAATTTTCAAGATGGCGGCATTTCCCCAGCCGGGACGTCGCGGGACTCGACTGAATCATGTTCGACACCATTTAAACTCCAACTTCACCAAATTTTAACTTTTTATTCCAAATTTCTTTAATACCCCCATTTTCGGCACAAATTGACTATACTACGCTTGATCTACACAGTTGGACTCTGCACATCACCTAATATCATCGGATGGCGGCCGTCAATTGAAAAGCATGAATCCCTAAGTCATTCAAGTATGAAAGTTAATATAAGTGGCGTAAAATTAAGGCCAAAGTACTTTTATCCCACCCCAATATAATATATTTCCAGATATGATGATTAAAAAGCCTCTATCTGTGCCGATCATTCATTCATTCAAAAACTGAAAAATGTAGTGAAAGTAAAACATAGCAAGCAATCGATTCCCTAAAACAGAATATGGGCCCATTTATTTTAGATCAAACAGGGCGCACCAAAGAAATAGATTTAGTGTTTATTGGTAATTTTGCAATATCAGCCATTATGCCGAACATATCATCAAAAGACAATTTATTTTAATTCCATTATTATTAACTATTATTATTATTTCTTTCTTTGTTTAGTCTCACATTTACATATGTGGTAAAAGGTAGTGAGGGCTTTCGCAAAACTCACACCTTGTTGACTTATTTTAGGATTTTCCTGACTATCCGACATGTTTCTAGGATCACTGATTTTTGCATGTCTGTTATTAGTTGATGTGGAAGATTATGTTTCGTGAATCCTGCGGGTAACTCCGGTGGTATGAGGCCTGTGACTGAGATGACTACGGGGAGGATGAGGACTTCTTCCATTTTCCACATTGATTTTATTTCTTCAGCTAGGTCCGTGTATTTTCGTATTTTCTCTGTTATTGTCTTCTGTATGTTGTGGTCCAGGGGGTGAGCAATATCTATTAACATTGTGATTTTGTTAATTTTGTCTATTACTGTTATATCTGGTCTATTGTTTATAATTGTTTTATCGGTTATAATTACTCGGTCCCAGTATATTTTGTAATTCTGGTTCTCGTTGACTTGGTCTGGTGTGTATCTGTAGTACGGCTCTTCTATTGCTTTAATGTTATGTTTGTGGAGTAAGTATTTGTGGAGGATTTTGGCTGTCAGATTGTGCCTGTTTTGGGTATTCTGTTTGTGCTAGGATAGAACATCCTGATGTTATGTGTTGTATCGTTTCGGGCATTGATTTACACACTCTACAGTTATCGTTTTCTATGTTAGTTTTTGTGATGTACTTTTGGTAATTTTTTGTCGGCACAACTTGGTCCTGTATGGAGAACATGAATCCTTCTGTTTCACTGTACAGGTGTCCGAGTTCGATCCACTTGGTTGAGAGCTGATGTTGTTTATCCAGATCGTTCTTGAATTTGCCATGTAGTTTTTTGCTGTTCCATGTCTGTGTGATGTTTGGGAGGAATGTTTTCTTGTCTATTTGTTGCATTTGTGTGTGTGTGCTGAGCGGTGTGTATTTTTTGTCTGCTTGTTTGATAGACGCGTGTTGTGGTGACTGTGTTGCCTTCATGTTGAAGTATTTTTGTAAGCTATGTATTTGAATGTTATGTGTTAGTTCGATGTTGATTAGGCCTCGTCCTCCTTGTTTCCTAGGTAGATACAATCTTTCAACAGCCGAGTTAGGATGTAGGGCTCTATTATCCGTTAGGATTTTTCTTGTCAGTCTGTCTAGTGCTTGTACGTCCGTTAAGGTCCATTGTATGACTCCGAATGTGTAGGTTAGTATGGGTATTGCCCAGGTATTTATAGCCTTAATTTTATTTTTTGCGTAGAGTTTGGTGTGCATAATTCTTCTTAGCCTGTTCTTGTATTTGTTTTCTATGTTTTCTTTCATTTCTTTCGTTTTATGTGTAAGTGTTTCGTTTACTCCTAAGTATTTGTATGTTTCGTTGGTGGGTAGTGTAGGGAATGTTATGTTATTTATTAAAAGCTCTATGTTGTTAGTTTCCGTTGTTTTACCTTTTTTTGCTATAAGTGATGTGCATTTATCTAGTCCGAAGTTCATTCGTATGTCCTTGGAGAACTTAGTAGTGGCTTCCAATAGCGATGATAGTTGATTTTGGTCCGGAGCATATAATTTTAGATCGTCCACGTAGAACAGGTGTGATATTTTGTAATCTTTTGTTGGGCTGTATCCAATATTTATCGACTTTTAAAGGCTGCTTAGTGGGTTGAGAGCTAAGATAAACCATTTTGGGCTCCATGTGTCTACCTGGAAGATTCCTCTTCTTATTTTTATGTTATTAGTTTCTAGATCTGTGTGGGGTAGGGTGAGTATTAATTTTGTTTCCCAATTTTTCATTGTTTGTTTAAGGAAGCGTATGATGTTCTGATCGATTTTATAGATTTCTAAAATGTGGAGCAACCATGTATGAGGAACGGAATCATAAGCTTTTTGGTAATCTATCCAGGCAACAGCTATGTTTCTGCCTTTTGCTTCTGCTTGTCTCGTTATCACCCTGTCTATTATGAGCTGCTCTTTGCAGCCTTTCGCACCTTTTGTACACCCTTTCTGTTCTTCGTGTTCGATTTTTTGCTCTGTGATATGTTTTGTTACCTTTTCTGCTATTGTTTTTGTGATAATTTTGTATATAGTTTTAAGGCATGTGATGGGTCTGTAGTTTTTAGGATCGTGTGTGTTTTCGTTCTTAGGTTTGAGATATGTTATGCCATGTGTTAAGGATGGTGGAACCTCTGTTGGATGGGTAATTACATGTTGGATTATGTGTGCCATTTTTCTATGTAGTGAAGTAAGATGTTTCCAGAAATAATTATAGATTTTATCTGGTCCTGGCGCCTTCCAGTTTGGCAGCTTCTTCAGTATGATTCTTAATTCATCTATCGTTATTTCATATGGCATCATTGGTTCCACTGTCTCTGTTCTTTTTTGCTCTGTTTTGATCCACTTACTATTCTCGTGTTCCACTGGTTCTGACCATAATGACTTCCAATATTGTTCGACTTCTGCTTGTTTTGGTGCTTTTATATTTGTTGGTTCTTCGTTTGCTCGTTCTAAATTCTGGTAGAAATGCTTTTCGCTTGATGTGAAGTTTGTGTTGTCTTGTTTCCTTTTGTGGGAGATGATGTACCTCTTCAGTTTCTTACTTGACGCCATTAGTTTTTGTTTCAGTGTATCTATTGCTTCTGTTATTTGTGCTGTTCTTGTACCTGTGTTGTTATTTATGTTGAATTTTTTGTAGAGTTTGTCATGTTTTTGTTTTGGGTACCAATGAGTTATTCATTTGTGTAAGGTCACTACGAATTTGACTGATTTTGTGTTCCAACCGTTTTTGCCATGGAGGTTTTTTGGTTGGATCTGTTTTGGCTTTTCTGTTACTTGGTTTATTTTTGTTGGTGATTTCCAAGGTATCTGTGATTGATATGGCTGATATATATGTTATGTCTATAAGGTCTTCTACACTTTCTACTTCGTCTATGTATATATTGATGTAGTTGTTATATATTTGAGCTGTATTCTTTGTGTTTCTGTTATATTTCAGCTTAGGTAGACGTTTCCTGTAGCTGTGATTACTTCCTTTGTATAGTAGCATATTTTTCTTGAATGTTTGTTCGATTTCCGTCAATAACCTTTGGTTGTCCGTATTATTTGAGTTTGTCTGTATGTTTTCTGTATGTTTATTATTATTATTATTATTATTATTATTATTATTATTATTATTATT
>JAEQML010061121.1:0-26146 GCA_016904865.1 Pissodes strobi | reverse complement strand
TGCAGTAATGAGGATGTCGGAACTGCAATTGAAAACATGAATAGGGAACTAATTGAACTCGAAAAATATTAAAACAGACTGAAATTAAATGTGAAAAAGACCAAGGCAATGATCTTAACAACAAGATATAAATACCTGTCTGTGAATAGCAATAACATCGACATCCAAATATATGGGCAGAAAATTGAATTAATAACAGAAATTAAATACTTAGGGTTCTATATAGACAACGTCCTCAGGCTCTCTAGCCATTTCGACTGTCGTCAAAAGAAATACGAGGCTTTGGTAGTTGAAATCCAACCAGTATCAACACAAAATAGTCAAGGACAAATGAATGAGGCCGAAAAAGATGATCAAGGATGGCAGGTGCAAAGGCCAAGAAGGCAACAGAGATATCCCAAATTGCCTCGCCCATCTCCAGTAAAGGGCAGTTGCACTGAGTTCAATTTAAGTGTGGCAAAACTGAATTCATTTTTCTTCCTATCTGGGCTAGCAATGGAAACGACAGAGGAACAAGTCAGGAGGTATGTGGAGGGCAAAATCAATGAAACATGTCACTGTGAAAAAATGATAACAGGGAAGAGTCGGTACAAAAGTAGCTTCAAGATTGAAGTGCCCACCAGTACAAAGCACATAATAATGTCGCCAGAAATATGGGGACCTGGAGTCTCTGTAAACCATTTTCTGCACCTACGACGACTCCCTGTTCACAGGGAATATCGAAAGATAAATTAAAACAGCAAATATTATTCAATGTCTAAAGAATAAGGTGTCAGAGCTGGAGGTGTTCCTGACTGAGAAGGCTGACAATGGTCCAGTGCTGTCACCGAGCATTGGTTTGAACACAATGAAGAGATAGCCATGAAGATAGAATCCAACAAGACAACATCAGTATACTGCAGAAGATCCAGACAACATGGAGGTGCCAGTATTTTTGTACATGACAACTGTGTGATATACTATGAAGAAGAGATAGTGATTGTTAGTATGAGTGTTGAAAATATCATGGAGTGTTCCTCGATCGTAAGTAGGCAACATAAAATCTTGATTGTATGTATGTACCGTCCACCACTGGCATGCTTGGATCAGTTTCATCGGTTTCTTGATTTGCTTTCTAACCTTTTAACCTATATTTTAAATAAATACCCCAAATATAAAACAATAATCTGTGGGGACTTCAATATTGATCTTTTAGAAAGCTCATTCAGAGCAAAGCTATTTACTGACCTCTTACTTGCAAATAACTTTCATCAGACCATATTTCTGCCAACTCGTATTACTAGTCACTCAGAAACACTGATTGATAATATTTTTATTAATTTCATGGAAATGGGTGCTGCTCATGCAGAGATTGTTCACACATGTCTGTCTGATCATGAGGGGCAAAGGATCAGCATGGAAGTCCACAACAGCGAGCCCAAAAAGGTGGGAAGACAGAATAAAAGGATTTTTTCAGGTGCAAAGCTTAACCAACTTAGGGTAGAACTATCTGAGGCAAGTTTTGACCATATTTTAGTTACACAGATGCAAACAAATCATATAATGAATTTATCAACATCTACACTCGACTTATGGAGGTTGTATTTCCAAAAAAACCTTTAAGCCAATCAAAAAAAAGTCGCACTTGGATAACACAGGGAATCAAAAAATCTTCAAATACTAAGAAGAGAGTCTTATATGAGGAAATGAGAAAAGGTAAAGTATCACCTCAGCAGTACAAGATGTATGCGAACATATTTAAAAAGATTGTACAAAAGGCAAAGAAAATGCATAAGCAAAAGATAATAGAAGAGAATGCAAACAGAGGTAAGACAGTCTGGAATATGGTAGGAAGTTTGACTAACAAAAAGCAAAAAAATGAATGCAATATCCTCCAACAACTGGGAGACAAAAACAGGACGGAATTGGAAATATTAAATGGCATAAACGAGACATTTTTAAATATATGCCCAGATCTCAGTTCAAACCAAGAAATGGCACTTTGCAAAATAGAGACAATCAACAAGTCAATTTTCCTAGAGCCAACAAACATACAGGAAATGCATAAAACCATTCTAAGTCTAAAAGACAAAAAATCGGTAGGACACGATGAGGTACCCATTGTATTGCTTAAAAACACAGCAGAAATTATAGCCCTAATACTTACATACATAGTAAACCTCTCCCTCCCGAGCGGTATATTCCCAGAAGCATTAAAAGTTGCACAGGTCAAACCAATCTACAAAAAAGGTGAAAAGGGAGATGTGAGCAACTATACAGACCAATAGCTTTATTAAGCAACATTAGCAAGATCTTTGAAAACATAATAAACAGCAGGATGGTGGAGTTTTTTGATAGGGAGAGCGTCCTTTCAAACTACCAAAATGGATTTCGATCAAAAAAATCAACAACTCGAGCAATCTATCAAACTCTGGACGAAGTACAAAAAATGTTAAATAACAAAACTCAACCTCTTGCTATGCTCCTTGATCTATCAAAAGCTTTTGATAGTGTCGAACACAAACTGTTGCTGGCCAAGCTTGAGAGATCTGGTATCAGAGGAGTTGCCCTCGAACTTCTTGACAGCTATCTTCAAAACAGGAAACAATGTGTAATAGAGAGAGATGAGAATGGTAATGATCAGAAATCGAACCTAAGAACGGTAAAAAAAGGGGTACCACAGGGGTCAATCCTCGGACCGCTGCTCTATTTATTATATACAAATGAAATCATCATCATCATTTATTTATTTCAATATTAACATCATGAAACTACCAAACCTAGAATAAGTATGCCAGTAAAGTAACCTAATACTAAAACTATAACTGTTGTTTCGCCTGGAGCTGTTACATCAGCGCCGTGGCCAACAGATAGGCACCCGTAGGGGGGCTGATTTTAACACCTACTTAGGTCTAGGGTTCGTGGTACTGCTTTATTGTGATCTTTACTTGGGTTGCCCCGTCAAAGTCGTTACCGATAAAGTGATTAGCGAAAGCTAAGAGAGAAGCTGTACAGTCTTCTGTAAGTAATATTATTACCTGGCGAAAATGCAGGGAAAATTGATAAAAAAAACTGCTTAAATGCTCTTCGAGAGCAGGGGTTCATAGTTAAAAAGACATCACACTGTACAACAATAATTAAAGCTAACATAGACTATTTACAAGTGAAGACTTAGTTAAGTCGATTCCTGTAAGGATGCAGTGGTATCAAGGCGCGCTGTTCGAGCCTCCGCGGTGTCGACTGCGAAGACATGGACCCTTCCGTAGGCAAAAATCAAGTGAGCTAAATACGGCGGCGGCGGCGGTTGCGCATTTACAGGCCGAATAAGTCGTCAAGCAAGCCACGCCCCCATGTTCGAACACGGGTAGCTGGCTGGTGGTCCGCGGCTTACCCGCGGTTTCCCGCTGGTCGGCTTCTGTGCTCCTGGTACATCGGACTTTTTAATTTTCAGGAGATTGCTTTTGAAAGTTAAAAGGAGTACAAATCAGGGTGGTTTGATGTAGTGGCTCTATTCCTGAAGGGACTAGAGTCATGGCGGCATAAGTTGCTTATAGAATAACGTGATTTCCCGATATATGGTGCCGTAAGGTGTACGGCGTGCAGGGTTGTATCTAGTGTCGGCAATGTGCGCTGTTAATGCCGATCCTCTGATCTGTCTTTCGAAAAACCTACATGTGTGGTTATCGATAAATTCATCGACGGTTTCGATTCTAGCCCACGCATGCAGGTCTTCGTTTCTGACTCGATCCAGTAGGGTTAGAGAGAAAGCTGCCCTTAAGTAACTATTTTGAAGTACTTGCAATTTCTTTTTATGGCCCTTTGCCACCGAACACCACACCGGGGCACCATACATCAGGGCTGGTCTTATGACTGCACGATATAGTATAAGCTTGTTTGCAGGGCTTAAATATGATCTTCCTGCTATCAGGAGTCCCAGTCCCTTCTTTATACCCTCGTTCCTCCCTACGACAGCTTCAATGTGCTTACTGAAGTTTAATTTGCTGTCGAAGGTTAGGCCGAGGTACTTTACCTTGTTTTTAGGGTGGATGGCAGTGTTGCCTATTAATAAAGGGGTAGTTGCAATATCCTTTCTTTTGCGAGAAATAATAATTAATTCCGTTTTTGTGGGATTAAGATTAATCTTCCACTTATTATAGTATGGAATCAAGATGTACATATGCTCAGTTATACTTGATTTCGCTACTTCGGCTATAGGAATCCGGGAATAAATCGCTGTGTCGTCAGCGAACAGGGCTTTACAGGTGTTGGGATGAGGCGGGATGTCTGCTATCAAAAGACTGAATAGTAGCGGCGACCATACGGTACCCTGTGGCACCCCTGCTAACCGTCTTCTGTTCCTACAAGATTGTCTGCCAATTCTGGAAGAGAAAGTACGTCCGGCAAGATATGACTCGATGAGCGCTACCATATACAGCGGCATGCTGTAAATTGCCAGCAGTTTATAGAGCAGCCCATCGTGCCATACCCTGTCAAACGCTTTCTCTATGTCCAGCAATAGGAGAGCAGTGGACTGCCTATTGTTGAACCCTTCATATATGTCAGTGGCTAGTTTCGCTGCCAGCATGACAGTGCCATACTGGCCTCGAAAGCCGAATTGTTCGGGGGGTAAGATGTTCAAATGTTTAACTACCAACCCTGCAGGGATATTGGTCTATGAGATGAAATTAAAGACGGGTCTTTTCCCGGTTTCGGGAAGTATATGACGCTCGCTACTTTCCAAGGTTTGGGGAAGTGTTGCAGTCGAATTACCGCGTTTATAATATGCATGGATCAGTGTATTCTTGGGAAAATTTTTAAGGATAATGTTCGGAATATTGTCCTGGTCGGGCGCTTTGTTTCTCGGGAGATGACAGAGTGCTTTGCGGAGTTCCGCCGGTGTGATTCTCAATTTATCAAGAACTGCCGGTGGGATGGGGTACTTGTGTTGTCTAAACACATTCACGATGTGACTAAAGCGTCCTTGGTCCGGTAGGGTCTCCGGAGCCTCGCTATAGACGTCTTCCAAGTAGTCCGAGAAGGCTTCCGCTTTCCCTATGTCGTTCATGATGTCATGACCCCTGTGTTTTATGACAGGGATTTGCGTATAGCCTCCTCGGACTCGCTTGGCTAACTTCCACAGCGATCCATCTTCCCTACTCACGCTATTAATATACGCGAGCCATGTTTGGTCGCGATGCTCCCGGATTTTAACCCTTATTTCCTCCGTCAGCGCATTGATATGAGCGGATCCCATTTGCGTCCGGTTTCTCTGCCATCTACGTCGAAAGCGGTTTCTGTAAGTGATAAGTTCAAGGATTGGTGCGGGAAGGGATTCTGTCCTAGGGCGAATCGCCACCCTAGGGGACATTGCATCACGGATGCGCTGGATATTTGATGTAAGAGTTGCGACCTCTCGCTCGAGATCCTGTACAGTGACTATTTGCTCAGGGATGATAGTTAGTTTGCTTAGCCTGGCTCGGAACTCTCGCCAATCAATATTCTTGTACGAAACGACGGTGTCGTTTGGCAATACAGGGACCCTGCAGTACAATCCAATCTTGATTGGGAGATGATCCGAGTTTAAAGCATTGATTTCCTGAAGTTGCGTTGTTCTAATCGCTCCCCGGGAAATAGCAATGTCTAGGAACGAGTCACTACGTAGATAGGTAGGATTTGGACTTCTGTGATAGGACATTTCCAGATTATTTTCGATTATCCTCTTAAATAATCTATCCCTGGTGTTAGTTACGCCGCCCCATTCGACGTGCGTGATATTTAAGTCCCCTATCAACAGGGATACTCTGTTTTGCGGTAATAAAGCAAAGAGGTCAGGTGCAGTGAGGCCGAGATCCGAGCGCGCGCCACAGATACGTAGACCGCTCTCTGTCTCGATACAGAAGTGTTCTATTTGAGATCTAAGGTTTGGGCACCTTTTATAGCAGAGCGACCTATGTACGAGGCAGGCCACTCCTCTCCCGTTTCGATCAGGCCTATAAGAACGCTCGACGTTATAGTTCCTAATCTTAAACGAAAAGTTAGGATCTAAACGTGTTTCTATGAGGAAAACAATCTGAAAATTGGTTGTATGCATAAAATTACGGAACTCGCCCAGTTTTGACCTGATACCATTGCAGTTCCAACTTGCGATATGTAGCATTTACACATCGAAACGATTGTATTCATTCGAAAAGAATCGTATCGAGGCTTGGATAATCGAAACCTTATCCCATCGACACGATTCAAGCATATTTGCATAAAAATCAAGTGCTTGAAACAATTGCTCTAGGTTGACAAGAGAGTTAATTTTTGTAACTACATCGTTCAAGTCGGACATAACATTAGAAATATTTACATGGTTTTGTATATTGTTAGGGATATTAGAATTAGCGGGAGCAGTACCACTAACCTGTTTTACATTGCTAGGGTGCTGCTGGTTATCCCGGATCTGGGTCTATCTGGTTCTCAGGGGTGGGAATTGTTGCTGGAACTCTTCTTCGGATCGTTGGCCATTGCGTAGGCCTTGGCCCCGTGGGCCGTCCGCTTGGCTCGTCTCCAAGCGGGGTTAGCTGGGGGAGGCGCAGGACGAAATACTTGTTTTGCTGGTTTCGCCTTGGTGTTGGTTTGAATGATATTCAATTTATACACATAAACTGGGCATTCCTCATCTATTGACCGATGAGGTCCGCCACAGTTCACGCACTTAATGAGATCTTGAGTGCATTGCGTGATCTCGTGTTGTCCTGCACATTTGGAACACGCAATTTTCCTATTGCAGTATGATTTTGCATGCCCGAACTGCTGGCATTGCTTGCACTGCAGTACGGGCTTGGTTGCACGGCGAGCTTCCCAGCTTACTCTGACGCTCATTAGTGTCTTTATTTCTTGATTTAATCGACGAATAGTGAAATCCGTTCCCAGGATGACTAGATACATCGGGGTGCGAGTTTTTCTCATCTCATAGATGTTTTTAGGGCGGATGTTATATTCGTTGCATAAGCTTCTCTGATTTCTTCC
This sequence comes from Pissodes strobi, assembly GCA_016904865.1. Classification (NCBI taxonomy): domain Eukaryota; kingdom Metazoa; phylum Arthropoda; class Insecta; order Coleoptera; family Curculionidae; genus Pissodes; species Pissodes strobi. The sequence goes on along the minus strand of JAEQML010061121.1, from coordinate 19,153 downwards.
GTTTTGATGTCTCCATCAAGGACTCGTAACACGAAAGCCCTTGTCTTCTCCTGTGTGATAGCATATGTATGATACTCCGTGCGCTCTTGTTCTAGGGCGCGACGGAGTATATGGTAATCATTACCGTTATCGCAGTACACGATAACGGAATTTTTCGTGTACTTGAGTTCGTACCGTGAAATATGCATATTTTTAAGATCGTCTCTGAGTTGACGATGGTCAGCCGGTCTACCCTTGATGACGATAGGTGGCACGGGGGTTGGTTACGATTTAGGGGGTGCTTTTGGCTTGCTGGCATTACTAGCTTTTCGCTTCACTCCGGTGGATGCCGTAGTGGAAGCCACGCTCACATTGTCCTCTTCTTCTGTATCTAACCCCTGTAGGGGTTGATACTGATTCTGGGTGGTCACAGGGGGGTTGGCTCATGTCAAGCACATTCACCCTAAAATTCCGTTTGAAGGGAATTTGCTTGAAGGGTACTTTAAACGGGTCCTTCTCGCCACCTGGTATCAGGGCAACAGGATGCGGAGGAGGAGGCGGGGCCATCAAGGCGGGGACGCCTTCTTGTTTGTCGTCAATGCCGTCTGAGGAATTCGTTTCTTTCGTAGCTGAAGAAGTGTTGATGTTTTTGTCCCTTTTTTGGCGGTCAGTCAAGGTGACTTTGATCGTTTTGGCCGTGTCGGTGTTTTGTATGCTTGTGGGACTGGCTTTCTTCTTTCCTGTGTCGATTTTGGCTGTTACGGTTGCGTTGCGTTTGATTCCTGTAGGGTGGGTATCCCTAAAATGTTGTCTAATCTTGGTTGATAATTTGCAGGCATCATTATTGCTTAAGTCGTCGAGATTTTTAAGGCTCTCTGCGAACAGGCGACACTGTACGCAGATTTCAGCATAGCTGCTGCATCGGTTACGTATCTTCTTCATGTAGGTTTCGGAGATCTTTCTTTCGGGGTTAGATTCCATTGAGATATTAGACATTGCATCTTCATCCTCCGTGTAGTCCCCCATGGGGGAAATTGCCGGGGTTACGTCCCCGGCGACTAGAAAAGTTAAGCAAATACGCTGTAAATGGCCTTTACTATTTACCGCAGTAAAGCAAGCCTAATAACGTTAAGAATAAACGATCGGAATGTGCGAATAAACACTTTTTATCGGACTATTTTTTGCTCGCGTCTGTACCGGCCGGCAGTCAGATGTGAACTATACAAATGAACTGCCAAAAGTAACAAAGTGGCACACTGTACAGTTTGCAGATGACACAACTATTATCGCCAATACAAATAAAAATGACGATGCAACAGAGGAAGTTTATAATGCAATGCAAACTCTGGAGGAGTGGTTTGTAGCCAACAATCTAACACTTAATGTTAACAAGACCCAACTACTGGAATTTGGCTTCCAGCAAGTAGAAACGGGAAACACATTTGAGAGATATGGAAGGCTGATTACTGCTGCCAAGTCAGCCTCCTGGGTGTGCGTCTAGACTACAGGTTGGACTGGAGGGACCATATAGATGATCTTGCAAAAGCTACTGCCTGATATACCTATTTACTAAAGATGATAGCAGCCAACATTTCAGCACAGTCAGCTATAGAGGTTTATCATGCATATGTACATTGAAGAATAAGGCATGGCATAATTTTTTGGGGGGTAGTAGTGACATCAATAGGATAGCAGTCCTTCAAAAGAAATGTATAAGAAGCATTTTCAACATGAAACAAACTGAGAGCTGCAGGGAGCTGGGCATCCCCACTATGACTGGTACCTATATTTATGAATCTGCTACATTTATCAAAACAAATCCTGATCTATTTACGGATTTAACTAGGAATCATGAATATAACACAAGGCAAAAGGATGATCTCTTAGAAAACAAAACAAACTTCTCCTATTTGCAGAAAAATGTCCATTTCTCAATAGTAAAAATATTCACTAAGTTGCCCCTTACACTAAGATACAAACCCTTATTAACATTTAAAAGCAAACTAAAACAGTTGCTTATTGCTAAGGCCTACTATTCGATCGAGGAATACTTCAGTGATGGGCTCTTGTGTGTGGGATAATGATCTCTGTGTATATGTTTAATATTTAATATTTGTATTTATATCTCTTTTATTTTATTTTAATTTAATTATGTAAAAATACTACTGGGCTGTAAATGCAACACTCTTTTACTATTATTTCATTATTTCATTGTGCAATTTACTGCTCTTATTTGATTGTCAAATCGTTCAAAATAATTTTATTAGGTACTCTTTCATTTTTGTGTGAATTTTATTGTATCTTATGGTGTGCTGTACTTTATATGGTTGTATAGTTATTAGTTATTGTATTTTATTTAAAATGATGACATGTTTCACGCCGTAAGGTAAAGAAATTTGTATGTTTGCCAGGAAACAAATAAAGATTTTTGATTTGATTTGATTTGATATTAAAAAAAAATTGCAAAGAAACTTTACTTCTTTTCACGTGTGGCTAGGGATTTATCAATAAACTCTAGAGTTATGGTTTATAGTAGTATCATAACTACTGCCCCAGTCTCTTGTACATGTTAGATAAAAATAATAAGATGTCTTTGCAAAAGTTGCAAAATAGGGCTATGCGAATCATTCTTTCTTGTAATAGATATACTCCGATATGCGCAATGCTCTCATGCCTAGACTGGCTAACAGTCGCGGATAAGCTGACATTCTATACAATGACATTAATATATAAGATTGTTAATAATCAGTTACCAGGTTATATGAATGATTACATAACATTTAATAGAGACATACATAACTACCCCACCCGAAGTAGGGATAATTTCTACATTGGGAGGACTAATTCGAGAAAAGCAATAAATTCGTTATTCTTTAAGGGTTTAAATAAGTATAACCGTTTGCGAGACGAAATCAGGAAATCCTCTTCTGTTGCAGTGTTCAAGACAAAGTTGTTCCTATATTTTAAAGAACAAATGTAAACTATATTTACACCATCCTTGTGAATCTCTGGGAATAGGGCAGCTGTATGTATGTTATTATATTAGTGTCATTTTTGTTAGTCTTTTGTCATGTCTTGATATTTAAGCTGTATTGTGTGTAATATTAATTTTAGTCTTGTACATTTATTTGCTCTTTGTGTGTGTATGTGAAATTAGGCATTACCTAAATGAATAAAAATAAGTAAGATCAATTGGTGAAATTCGTCTCTCAGAAGAGACTCTCTTCTGATCTAATTTGAAAGTATAAATGGATAAAACTTGTGAATATATTTCACAATGTTAAATTCTTACTTGGATTCTGACATGTGCTCTTCATCTTCACTTTTAATGTCAACCTCCTCGTGACTTATAACTTCTGACTTAATCAAATAGTAATCATTACATGTAATCGCATTGGATTCCCTATAAAAAAAATAAATTAATTACTTTTATATGACATACACTACATCACTAAATACCCCTAATCCACAAGTATTTGTTTACATTGCTCTTGCTCTCATAGATATAGGGAAATTTAAAATTATATAACAGTCTTGGGTTGACAAAGCACAGTCCACTTATACATCAAAAACAAAGATAAGAAGCTTATAAATAGCACACAATTTATCAAATCAAATCAAATCAAAATATGCTTTATTGTTATTAACAGCATGTGTGTAAACAAAGCAAATAAACAAAGATCATACAAAATAGTAAGCATTGTAATAATTAAATTTCGAATAAAACACTTAACTAGTACTTAATAAAATCAAGTAGTAAAAATACAATTACACAAAATAAAGTGAAATAACAAAAACAATTGAATATATAAAAAACATAGAGATTAAAAAAGGACTTGTTAAAAAAACATACATCTAGTCATAAAAGTAATAAATCCTATAGTCAAATATTAAAACTTAAAAGCAAACATCATTTAAACACTAACATTCCACAACCATGACAGCAACAACAACAAAAAAACTCTACATTCATACTTAGAAACAAGATTATGTATTCAAAACCACTCAACTGCATATTAAAATATATCGTTATAAAATTCTTGGACATCATAATAGGCCCTCCCAACAAACAACTTTTTTACTTCCCTTTTGAACCGCTATCCCCCAGAAATCTCCCTAATGCTAACTGGTAAATGATTAAACAGCTGACGTCCATTAAAAACAATGGAGTCATGTACCTGGGTGGTTCTGGGAAGAGGCAATATCATCTTATATGTTTGTCGCATCGGATAGATGGAAGTGTTCACATTTAATGTGGCCCTATACTTTTTATGTATTAGGGACACTGTTTCCAATATAAACAAAGATGGGAGTGTTAAGATCTTGTTTGCAATAAAAAGTGGTTTACATGTAACACTTGTCTTGGCTTTGTTGATGTATCTAACTGCTCTTTTTTGCAAGATAAATACTGTATGCATCAGCTGTTTAGCACAAGAGCCCCAAAAACATATTCCATACCGTAAATGGGATTCTATTAATGCAAAATATGCCTGTCTTGATATATTTTTATTAAGTTCATTGGAAATTATCTTTAATGCAAAACAATTTGATGATAGCTTCTTATTTAGATTTTCAATATAATACTCAAATTTTAGTTTGTTGTCTATGAGCAAACCTAAGAATTTATTTTGAGGTATGTCAGTTAATAACTGACTTTCTAAAAAAAATGACTCCAAGCTGCATTTGAAAAACATAATGTTGGTTTTAGAAATATTTAAACATAGTTTATTTGCATCACACCACAGTTTCAGTAAGGAAATGTCATGACTGATGATTTCAGCCAAATCTTTATTTTCGGTGCCGCTCCACAAAATTGTAGCATCATCCGCAAACAATGTAAACCTTCCATCTATTTCAATGCTTGCGATATCGTTAACATAAAGCAAAAAGAGAATGGGTCCCAGAACCGAACCCTGAGGTAAACTTGCTGTTCTGATACAACCCCATTGTAAGATACAGACTGGATCCTATTGTTTAAATAAGACAATCCAGCTTAGTCCTCTACCCCTGAACCCATAGATTTCCAGCTTGCGCAACAGTATCCCGTGATTGACACAGTCAAAGGCTTTTGTCAAATCACAGAACACTGCCGCGGCAACCTGTCGATCATTTATGCTCAGGTATAGGCCTTCTAGGAAATTAAATATTGCATCGCAAGTGTTTTTCTGTTCCAGAAAGCCAAATTGTGTGGGACTTAAAATATTTTTTCCTCCCACAAAGTTCATCATTTACCTCTTAACCACTTTTTCCACTATGTTAGATAGTGTTGGTAGTAACGCAACCGGTCTATAGTTTGAGGGGCTTCCTTCATCCCCCCCCTTATACAAGGGAATAATGTTAGCTCTTTTCAAACAGCAGGGGAAAACTCCAGCAGCAAAAGAGTAATTTATAGCCTCTGCCAAAATCATAACTGCATTTTGAGGGAGTGTATTAAAAATTTTAGACGAGATACCATCCCACCCTGGCGCCTTTTTACTGTTTAATTCTAAAATTATTTTTTTAATTTCATGCTCATTGGTTGGTGAAAAAAAGAAGGTTTCTTGTACAAATGTATTTCTTAAAAAAGTCTCAAAGCTTGAATCACATTTTATTTGACTTGCTAAGTTTTCGGCTATACTTGAGTAAAAAATGTTCAGATCATTAGCATTTAGTTTAGAATCTAAAGACGTTTTGCTAAATTTCTTCCCCCGAAGTTCATTAACAATCCGCCAGGCTTCCCTTTGTTTGTTAGAAGAAGAGACAAGTCGGTTTTCATAATACTTTGAAGAGAGAGTTCAAGAGTACGTGAAACCGTTTAGGGGTAAACCTGAGAAACCCGAAAGGTCGAAGGGAGAAATTCATCGCGTTTCGACGCAGGCGTCGGACGATCGTGTGACGTTTAGCTGCCTTTACAATTCTGCGATATATTGATTTATAATTATTGAAATAATTTACAAAAAACTGATTATCCATATTAAACTTTCTTATAAAATGCAGAGATCTTAAATTTTTTGCCGAAACTTTTATTCCCCTAGTTATCCAACATTTCTTTAATTTTTGTCTTAAAGGTTTTAATGGAAAACATGCATTAAAATGTCTGGCTAAAAGAGCGTGGAAACTTGCCAATGGATCCTCAGACCTCAACACACTACCCCAATCTTCCCTAATGGTCAGTTGCGAAAACCTATCAAAATTTTTTCTTGTAAACAGTCTACACCGTCGTCTTGTGTTCGCCTTCCTTCCTTTATTTGAAGAAAAATACAGCACACCAACTCATGATCGGATAGTGCACTGTTTGTTACATTACATTTAACCTCTTTCTCGTCAAAATTTGAAATAACATAATCTATCAGTGTTGAAGAATGTGACGTCACGCGTGTAGCTTTGTCAACATGCAGATACAAGCCATAAGAGTTGATAAGATTATGCAAAGTAATTGTATTGATGTCCCCAGTTGCTAGAGAATCTAAATTAAAATCACCACAGACAATTATATGTGATTTAGAGGGAAGAACGGAAATGGCCAATTCCAGTTTTACCAAAAATTCATGGACATTGCTAGATGGTGCGTGATAAATACATAAAACATAAATATTTATACTTTGACCATAAACATCACACAACTCAAATATACTTTCTTCCTTGCAATCGTCAATATTATTAATTGCTTTAAATAAATATGATGAATAAAAGTCCTCATGAATTAAAATGGCTATGGCGCCATACCCTGTTGTTCGGCAAAATATATCCAAAACAACATAATTTCTTAAAACTAATTGTTCTTGAGGTTTCAACCAGTGTTCGCAGATCAATACAATTGTTGGGCAGTTCAAACTATCTAATAAAATACTTAAATCATCTAACTTATTTCTAATAGACTACACATTTATTAATGCTATGGAGAAACAGTCACTATTACTATTAGATCTAAAAAACTTGTATTATGGTTTGTGTTTGACGGATTATTTTCAGAAGAAACAGAATTTTCAGAAGGTTCAGAAACAGAATTTTCAGAAGATTCAATTCTGTTACACTGTTTTGACTGATTAACAATATTAGTCAGTTCAACCCCACTAATTGTAGGTATAAAAATCAATTTTTTCACTACTTGCTCAGTTGTACGTAATTTTCTTAATATTAGATCTGCTATATATTTAAATTTGTTTTCTTTTTTACCCTTTAATACAGGCTTTAAACAAGAAATTAAACCTTCTGAGACCTGATTTACTCTATTAGTAAAACAAATAAACTTTTCAAAAAAACAATAATTTTTTTTGCAATGACAAATTTCTCAATAACCGGATGACCTAAAAATATTATATTTGTATGTGTACAGAATTTCACCTTATCCCAAATATCTTTTGGTATTTTACCTTGTTGAAATTCATTGGTACCAGCTAAGACAATTACACAGTCAAGTTTAGTAAAGTTTTTAACAAGCTTCTCCATATCAATCAGCACGTCCGCATAAGATGCACCAGGTTTAATTATGCACTGCATACAATAATCATGTTTAAGCTTCTGCCCCAACAATTTGTTGAGAACTCTACCAGCCTCATCACATAGGATCAATATTTTCTTTCTCGCGACATTGTTGTTGTTGGGCTCCCGTCCAGGACATGGTACATCATTATGGTTATTTTCAGATGTTGGATAAACTTGAGCTGCATCCATATCCAAAAGATGATTCTGATCTGAGGATTCTTTGGTATTTGAAAGTTGTAGCTGGTCAATTTTCTTACGTAATCCTCTGATTTCAGAGCAAAACTGCTGGTTTTCACTCTCCAAAACACTTATAGAGGTTAACATAGAATCTGTTGTCTTTCGAAGTTCTTCATTGTCTGCTTCATTTGACAACTGTCTAGCATTATAGTCTGCTTGAATGTTAAATAATTTAAGCTGCAATTCTTTAGCCTCCTTTAGATATGCTTGGTTATCTTTCTCTAAAGTGTCTATTGCAACGACCATGTTTTTGTTGAGATCAGTTATTTCCTTAAGCTTAACTTCCAGATCATGTTTAACATCCTTGGCAGAACTTAACTCATCAGCAATACGTTCCTTCTTGGCTCTAATATCTTTAATTTCTTCTTCTAGTATGGTATTGCATCGGTCAACCTCTTTAGCTGTAAAGCAAATGTCCTTTCTGCTTCGGAAACCTCCTCCTCAAAAATCAGACTGTTTCTCTTGAGTATTTCAATATATTTTTCCTTCTCACAAAGTTTCTTCTCAAGTAACTCAATTTTCTGTGTGAAAGCTACATGTTCATCATCCCGTTTATTAAGATTCTCTTGACACACTGGAGAACATAAAATTCGGTAACCACTCGGCCTGATGATTTGTTGGCATCTGTCCATACAACTCAGATGAAAAATCCCATCACACTCTATACAGCAAAAATTTGTAAAGTCCTTATTTTTGCAACATTTGAAAGATCTTTCCATTGTAGTATACTACCAGTCAAGAAAATAGTAATTTTACAAATTTAAAGTGGTTACAATTTTAAAGTCACCCGCTAACGTTATTTCACCGCTGTGCGAATATGCTCCTTAACCACAATTATAAACACATGAATTTACGCTTTTTTCGGCATCACGATTTCTTATCAGTTAATCCCATTGTTATTATTTTTACAATAATATTTATAAGTAAAACACTGGCATTGTTTTTAGTGAATAACTGTTAAAGCTGTGAGCCCAGCTAGATATTAATTGCGGCACTACAAACTACACTTAATGACGGATAAGTGGATATAAAAAAAAAAACATTTTAAAGACACCATAAACACTACAAAATAAGCAAAAAACTATGGAGCTCACAAAATCGACCGTCGTTATTTTATTAGTAAATGTAATTCACACTTAATTTTATCCTCGATTTTATCACAACTAGAAGATTTAACATTATACCTACACAAAATTTAGACTAAATTATTTTGTACAAAAATTATGACTAAGGGAAAGTTTCAATTCATTAGTTATTGACGTGATCATAAGAATTATTAAAATCATAGTTACTTACAAATTCCGGTCAGTTTTAATTTCTTTATTAATGATAGCATGTTTATCTACATCACAGTTAACTTCATCTGAAGATCTCCTAGAAATAATAAATATCCATCTTACTTTAAAATGTTTCAGAACATTTCTGGATGTTGTTACAATGATAAAACACAAATTCCTTTTTTCTTACCTGTGATCTAAATTATCTTTTCCACATTCAACAGTTGTGTTTCCACATTGGATAGAAAAATGTTTCTTCAATGAAAAATTTACTTGTGATGCAGAATCTCTACAAAATACATTAAATATAAAGCGCTTTATCACATTTGAGCTGTGGAGTAACATTCTGAGTTCTTTATAGTCAATACCTTTTAAATTCTGTATTTTTATGACAGAAAAGTTAACTCAAGAATCAGTTGGAAAGTAGGAGTAAGGTAAAACTACAAGTCATTATTTTTAAGGAGCAAAATTATTCATGCATTTTACAAATTATCATGTAAATAATAACACATGAATAATATAAACAATATTCAAGATGTAGACTCACCAGATGCTAATGTTAAAAGTATAAAAATCGTGATGCTGAATTGGAGGGCAACATCAAATTTTTATTGAAGTGAAAACTTCTTTAGGCGCGTTTTGCAATTTTTTTTTTTGTGGGGGTTGAATGAGACCGAGCCGTCATGCATCACTCGTCATGTAACGTAACGCTCCTTATACTGGCATGTTCCCATGTAGGTAGAGGGCTGAAATTTTCAGGGGATGTAGCCTGGGTGAAAAGAAGATCCTGGACGAAAACGGGACCCCGTACCCCCCTCTGTTTGGCCAGGGGAGGGGGGAGAAGCAAAAACTAAAATAATTAATTTCAAGAGAACGAGAAGAGGTACGGGGTCGAAATTTTTATGGTAGGTGCGCTCCATGGGAGGCCACCTTAGACCATACGGGGGGGACCGGGGCTTCAATTTAAGTGGGGATTTTTGGGGCAAAACACTTTTTCGCTCGAATCTCCGCAACGAAGGCTCGGATCGAAATTCTGACAAACGATGACCCCGCTTGTTGAAGTTTTCACTTCTGTCGTGCGGTCTCAAGCACACACCAAATTTTTTTGAATAATTTTAATTAATAAATAAACGGTTGTTGTTACTTCTTTTGTATTATAACCTGTAACTGTTACTTGTAAGTACTCCCACCAATGTTTGTTGAAGTATGAATAAATAAAATGAGTGTTAACAAATAATACCCACAAACTGATACTTTAGTTAAGTGCAATGTTATAGTTGCAATTAAATATAAAGATATAAATTTAAGGCATAAATACCACCACATACATTGAAATGACCAAATAATTGTCTTTTTGGAAAACAATTATTGAGTACTTACTCAGTAAGATACTGATCATTTTCTTCTTTGATCCAAGATGCATTACATTGATCAAACTGAGAATAATTCTCTTCTTTAACTGTGTGCAGCAACCTTTCCAGATGAATTGATAACTCTGGTATTGGTTTACCCATATTATGTGTCAAATTGCTAGACATAATAATAATATTAGAAGTGTTGGATGCTTCCACTGAAGAAAATATTCAGTTCCCTTTATTTGATTTTTTTTTACATAGGACTTTTGAGTTCTTGACCAAGAAATTTCATTCTCTGGAAGCACACTTAGGGATGCACGATATTTTCCGATAATCGAAAATATCGATATATCGACACTTAAATATCGATATTTTGGCATCGATGGATTTTAAGTCGATATCATCGTACATCGATATTTGTGACAACGATATATCGTCGATATATCGATGGATACATCACAACGCGATAGATACGCGCAATGGCGCAATTACTCAGTTTACGCTTTTTCTTTTTTCCATCTATGACTTAATTTCCAAGAATACAGTCCTAGATAAATATATATAAGTGCGGTAATATAGTGGCTTTAAGGCACAATACCCAAGAATCACTACCAGTATCGCTATCTATTGGATCCCAAAAACAACGTTTTTGGCATTGTTTTCCTCCAGTTTTTTTACAAACTTGTTCTGTTATTCATTTTTTTACACGTTAAATTATGTTTTACAGTGCATTTAATTAAAAGTAGCTATATTGACGAATTTATTAGTTTATTAATTAAAACAAACATTCTAAGAACGCCGTTGTAAAACAAACAGCATTCAGATCTATCTGGCATCTCTTGATAAGTGGATTTCCCGAATAGCGCTCGCCATTTACAACTTAAAAAGACCATGCCAGCTTAGTTGAGGTAAAACATCAAATATGTCGCAACTGTATTCGCAGATACTTTTATCGGGTGGTTCCTCTGCCTCATCCTCAGAATATTTATATGTTACTTTTATATACCTACTTGTTATCGTTTAATTAGTCTGTTCCTTTTATGTTATCCTGTTCTTTGCTCTTACTGTTCTTAAAAATGTGGCGTGTTTTAGTAATTTCGGTGTTTAGTGATTGATATGGCTCCAAGCGCGTGGCAAGAATATTCAAATATCGGGCAGTACGAGTAATTTGTCAAGTCAAGTTGGCTTAAATATTTATTATTTACAAGATATATGTATATGATAGATGATAATTATGATATTATGTAGAATGTAGGAAGCTTAAATATATATAATATTTTTTACGATACATCGATGTAATTTGTTCGATATTTTCGATGTATCGATGGTTAAGAAGCGATATTTTTTACATATCGATGTTTAAGTATTCGATACATCGATATTCGATATATCGATGTTTTTGAAATTTTGTGCATCCCTAAGCACACTGGGGGTTCTCCTAGATATTAATTTGGACGCTAGGCTGGTTAAGGGGTTTTCTCAAACAAAAAGCCTTAATTTAACCATTTTCAAAATAGTAAACCATCCAAGATGGAAAGTGAAAAGCGCGCTGTCTGTGGTTTCACAAAATAATTAAATATTTTGTTCTGTTGAGTTGTGTTGTTTTGGTTGACTTGTATGGTACACATACATGATACAAAGAATACAAGATATGATCGATCGCTGTCTAAAACTCGTCCGTCGTGCGCATGACGTCATTGGTGACTGATTTTAAATTCAAGCGTATGGCGGCATTATATTTCCTACTTTATTACACCTTATTTTAACAATATTTATCTTGGTACCCGACCCAAAAGTTTAAAGATAGTTTTATAAGAATGTTACATAATAGGTTTGTTCCAACACCCAATATTTGCACCGTCCCAGGAACGGTCACGAAACTGTTAGGATCGATTTTGTGCGCAGGCGTTAACTTTGCATCCTGGCCGTGCGAAAATAGGCAATCGTTGGAACGGTTTTCAGCATCCGTGTAATGGTCCGCGTCTTCGTACGTGACGTGAGGTAGTGAAGTGAAACTAACCTTACTTTTAAATGTAAACAAATATATATATTATTAGTAATACTATTATTATACCTCTAACGTCTTGCAAGAAATAGGTAAAGAAAAGATAAATACGTTAAATTAACGAACCAAAGGAAATTATAAATGGATAATAACCGAGATAGCGTGATTGCTGGTAAGTTAGTGTTAGTGGGTGTATATATTTTGTATTTTACATTACATAATTAGAAGAATATTTTGTAGTTGGTTCGGAAAATTTGAGGACAGGGACAGAACCAATACAGCCTGTTAATTCAAATCAAACAGATATACGAAATTTAAATATTTCCTGCTATTTCCTTTCAGACTCTATAGTGTTCAAAGAGTACTGTTTCCGAGTACTGTGGCACTATATCATCTAAAATTAAACAACATATGAACCTTTTTAGCTGTAATAAGAATATTACATCTATGGAAGACTAATTTCGCATTTTAATAAAAAAAAATCTATAAACTTTACCTAAATAATGTGCATTTTTCACTCGCGGTTCATTCAAAAGTTCCAAATCATCGTCAGAAGATGCAGAATTTAATAAAAAATCACTGTCCGCTTCATCACTCATATTTATATTTTATAATAATTTTAATTTACAATTCATAAAATTTGTGTATTATAAAAATGAGTACATAACCAACGAACTGGAGAAATGACAATAAACCAGTCGACAAATGGTTTATGCGCAAGTCAGCCCAAACAGTGCATGCTTTCAACCAGGAATCGAAATGACCGTACGGAAATCGATTCGCGAACGATCCCTGACAATGTTGGAACGCTAGCAAGGATCGTCCGATAAACCGTCATGGGGTTCGTTGGAACGCGTTTCTCTGCTTGCGCATGAACCGGACGGTACGAAGGACGGTTTTTGGCTGTGTTGGAATAAACCTTGTAAATTTTAACGCCATTACTAATTTTAAGCCCATATATATTTTAAAATATTTAATTAAAATCGGACATTTAAGGAGAGCTCATGAAAAGCGAAAGAGCTTTTTCTCACAAGAATTCAATTTTCGGTTTACCGGTTCGAGTGTTTCATATTGGATACTTTATAAATACATTTATAACCGTTTTATTAAACTGAACTATATAATATTTAAATAATGAATAAGAAATGTACAATCCTACACTACATTTACTTTTAGCTCAATAAATACAATTTATTCGGTACTTTCAACCAAAAATATTACAGTTTCATATATTATATAATTAATTAGTAATCTGTGTTGTTAGTGTTTTTCTCTAACTTTGTTTTGGTTAATACATATCAAAGTAGAGAATAACACTGTATTATGACATAAAACGTAGTATAAGTAAACTTATATCTCACCAGAAATAATGCAAATAATACCTATTTATTTTTAAATAATTTATTTAAGAATCATAATTTATAATTTACTCAATGTAAATTATAAATTATGATACTGTCTATGGTAATTATGTCTATGGTTTGTACACAGCCACAGCAAAATGCATTATTTACCACGTAATAGGTATTTGACGAGCTTATTTAAGAATCATAATTTACAATTATTTACAGTTATATATTCATGCAATTTGATCATGTCTATATTAATAAATATTACTGTCTATGGTAACAGTGGCGTAGCTAGAAATTTCGGCGCCGGGGGGCAAACCTATCCGCTGGCGCCTAAAACAAACCTATAACGCAAATTAGTCAAAATAGCTGTTTTCCTAACAAGTGCGCAAAGTGATACTTTTCCGCACGCGAATGATGTTGACCGAACGACGCGAAGCGGAGTTCGGTCAATCAGTCGAGTGCGGAAAAGTCACTTTGCGCAAGTGTTAGGAACAATATTTTTTCTACGAGCGCAGTCCAAACAAGCACAGAATAATAATGACCCATATTTAAATAAAAGAAAAAGTATCTGTCAATTATACTTACTGTTGCTTTACATGAATATTATTGTTGACCTGACATGACTTAAAAAGATATGGTTTTTGGTTTAAGTTGTAATATCGCGAATTACGGAAGCTTTGAGAGAAAAGAGCCTGTTTTTTGGGATACTTCGATTAACCTCTAGATTTGTTTAAAATCTGTCAATCTGACAATTATAAGTATTGTTGCTTGACATAATTTTTTACTACTATACCGAGGATTTCAAAATATATGGTTTTTGGTTTAAGTTACAATATCGCGAATTACGGAAATTTTTAGGGAAAAGAGTATAATTATGACTTAAAACGGTTTCTTATATTGCATAAAAAGTCCAAAAGTGTAAAGTTTCTAAAGGTATATGAACATGTTCTTGTCTCTGGTGATTTTATAGAATTTTACTTTCCCGCATAGCGTGCGGGAAAGTACTACTTCGCGCAGTGAGTAGCGTGCGCAAAGTGGCTACTTTGCGTGGAAAAAATAATACATCATAATATTAAACGTATATTTTTGAAGTGAAAACTTCTTTAGGTGCGTTTTGCGTTTTTTCCTGGGTATTGAAATGAGTAAAACCGTCACGCGTCACGCTCGTATATGTATGGCATGTTCCCGTATAGGTAGAGGGCTGAAATTTTCAGGGGATGTAGCCGGGGTAAACAGAAGATCCTGGACGAAAACGGCAACCAACCAGCAGGTACATACATATTTAAACGTAAACTAAAAATCTGCAAACTTAATTAAACATTAGAGAGTCTTTCTTCGGTTTTTAATCGACGAAAATTGATCGATTATTAGATCAATATAAATTTTTTGGGCAAATTCATTTTCTATGCTTATTATTGCTAGGCTATTTAGCCTTGTCTGGCTAATGGTACTTCTTAAGTAAGAAACTCCAAAAACACATACTTTTTTACGACCGAGATTATCGGAATTTTCTAAGTGAAAACTTCTTTAGGCGCGTTTTGCGTTTTTTTTTCTGGACATTGAATTCAGTAAAACCGTCACGCATCACGCGTCACGCTTGGATATGTATGACATGTTCCCGTTTAGGTAGAGGGCTGAAATTTTCAGAGAATGTAGCTAGCCGTGGTAAAAAGAAGTACCTAGACGTAAACGGGACCTCGTGCTACCATCCGTTTGGCCAGGGAAGGGGGAAGAAGGAAAAACTTAAATAATTAATATCAGGAGAACGGGAAGAGGTATGGAGTTGAAATTTTTATGGTAGGTGCGCTGCATGGAGGGTCACCTTAGACCATACCGGGGGGACCGGGGCTCTAATTTAAGGGAGGATTTCGCCCGTATCTCTGCAACGAAGGCTCGGATCGAAATTCTGACAAACGATGACACCGCTTGTTGAAGTTTTCACTTCTATCGTGTGGTCTTAAACACACACAATTTTTTTTTGTCTTTGAAGTCGCATGCCGCCTTAAGCCTAGTTCTCAGAGCTTCGACTGTCACCAACTATAGTCTCTCTGGCCAATAGGAGACAAGGAACGTCAGAACCCCTAACCCCCTCCACAGTGTCGCTGGTTTGTTGTCGCTGCAGTTGGTTTGAATCAACTTCACTTAATCTTCATTGGAGATATTGTGTAAAATGACAGAATGTTGACATTGTCGTGACATGACAGCTGTCGCTCGACATTGAAAAGGCAAGGAGTGGGGATTGTCGCGGGCGACAGTCGAAGCTCTGAAAACTAGGCTTTACGCAGCTTTTTTACAAATTTGCATGCACCAAATGCCGCCGCGCCGGGATATTTCTTTTTCATTCCACGTAGAATAAATAATAAATACCGTGACACAAAATGTATTGGTTCGATAAAAAGTTTAATACATATTTTGGTCTTTGATCTTTGATTGTATTATAATGTAATTAATTTAAAAACTCATGAGCATTGTTAGCATTAGCATATTTATAAATTCGGAGCGGCGCGGCGCCTAATTTCTCTTGGCGCCGAGGGGCCTTGCCCCCCCATGCCCACCCGGTAGCTACGCCACTGTATGGTAATTATGTCTATGGTTTGTACACAGCCACAGTAAAATGCATTATTTACCACGTAATAGGTATTTGACGAGCATATTTAAGAATCATAATTTACAATTATTTACAGTCATATATTCATACAATTTGGTCATGTCTATATTAATAAATATTACTGTCTATGGTAATTATTAACAATACTTAAAGACTGGTAAGTTCATAGTCAATACATGTAATATTGGTATCGGAGGTCATACCTTAGTTCTAAAGACAATCAATGTAAAACGAAGTAATTATCTATGAAAAGTGTAATTTTAGTGCTTAAAATCTGGCTAGTAACACTTCTTTTTAAAGTTTTTCCCGAACTTCTCAACAGTTCAAACCGAAAGTCTCTTTCGAAACAATCTTCTTCGAAATGCCTCGAAGACATCCTAGCCAAAGAGCACATTAAAATTGTCCAATCTCTTATAAGCGTTTATCCATGCTATTCTTACATCCTCGGAGGGAAACTGGGAAAACCTAATGTATTTCGCTTTTGTGCAGCCGTTCGCTTGATTATTCAGTTTCAGTTTGTACATTGCCACAGAACAACGCATTATATACCACGTAATATTTGACGAGCTATTAGGAACTAAACTTTGATAACAACAAAATCCGATTAAATCCAACTTAAATATCAATTAAAAACTACTTCAAACACTCTGAAAACCGTAATTTGTAATTAGAACAGCTCTAAACAACATTAAAATAGCATAGGTTATTAACCTATGTAGTAGTAGTAGTAAACTCTCTGATGGCCTTTTTCGTGAGAAAATTCAGCCAGTAACGACCCCTATCCAGGCTTAGCAAGAGGTAGAGCGACCCTTCTACATTGGTTACACCTTGGTGGATAGAGGTACTATTTTTTGAACCCTCAGTATGTCGAGTATGTACACCTGGGGGCTCAGACATATACATGCACGGCTTGTTTTAAGGTTCGAACACCACCGGCTGGACGTTCACAAACATAAAAATCTCTAGCATGCACGGGGCTCAAATCCCCGGCTGGACGTCCGTATCTTATTCGGGGAGAAAACTACCCGGTCCCTGAACGTTCACCATGAATTCCCAAAACTAACATATATGTATATGCAGCTGGAACAAAATGGCCGATACCCGACACGTGCACCCTCGACCGAAGACGACACGGAAGTCCTAGCATAGGTTAAGTGGCCTGCCGCCAAAATAAGTCACCGATGACGTAGTCGACAATCGGCAAGGCTCCGCCCACATGCGCAATGTCATATCTTCTTTTTTCTTTGTATCATGGTACACATACGGTTTGTGGTGTGGTATTATAGTGGTATGTGCAAAGACGAAATTTCCCTTGTCAAAGGGTATGTGCTTTGGTTTTTGGTTAGAGGTCATGAACCTTAGACAAGGAAAGAAAGATGGCAGATAACATGGGGGAAAAAGCCTGTTACCAGCTGCCACATAAATTACTGGGTAACTTCAGTAAATTAATTGAAATTATAAGTAATAAATAATAATTAATAAGAAAGTAGTATTCAGTCGTAAAATAATATAGCCATTTTATAGGTAGAGTATGAAAAATATATTACCTACGCCTCCTTACGCCTCTGTTGAATGACTCTCCTTGAAGAAGATTTATGGCTTTATTGATTATTTGATGACTGAAAATATCCAAGATCGGGTATCAAATTACTCTCGGTAATTAAATAAACAAAACAACCCTACCACGATATACTCAGAGGTAACACAATGTGTACATTATGCATTATTATTAAAACAAGAAATATGCAAATAAACTACAAGGTCAGCAGACAATAATTACCTGTGAAATGAAATTCCAGGCTCCTTCTTCTCACTTCGACTCTTGTAACCATATGCCGAACAATTTACCATTATGAATTTTAGTTTGTATCTCTCTTTGTTCAAAAGCTCACAAAATAACTGCAACATAGCACCGCCACAACAATACATGTGTTTGCCACATAAATAATGGACGCCGCTCTGAAAAGGCTTCAATTTCAGTACATTGGCTTAATGCCATGCGCAGTATCCTTACTCTTACCCAATCTAAGTCCCAGATAAACCCACACCAGATGCAAAAGATCGGCAAATTCCTCGCCAACCAACTTTAACCTTGACGTGGCGGTTATACGCGGCCTGCACCAAATAATCTGGGTATGATTATAGAATTAATTGTTCTTCAAAATTAAAATAGTTGGTCCGCGCCAATTAAATGAAAACGTGTTTTGTTGGTGGACTGGTTCAGGAGAAATAAAAATTTGCAATAGACATTCATTTTCTTTTTTCCCAACAGGCGGTCATGGAAATCTTTTGTTATTATGGCTGATCTGACTTTTTTACAGAAATTCCCTTAATACGCTTTATTGTATGCAGATTTAAGGATATTTTAACATTGAAAATGTTTCTGTTATCCTAATGTAGGGCCTCAAATAGTGAAAAAGTACATGCTACATTTGCCACATGACATCATACGCGTATCGGAATCCGTTCAAATGACTAAAATAAATTGGAACTAACTCAAACTAACCGAAAGTTGATTGAACGACTATCCAAAAATAACCAAAAACACCAAAACGGGCTAAAACGTATCGGAACAGGTTACAAACATTAAAATAAGTTAAAACTTACCAAAACGAGCCAAATTTTAAGGACTAACCAAAACATTAAATTTGATTAAAACATATCGGAACCGATTCAAACGACTAATATAAATTGGAACTAGCTAAAAGTAACCGAAAGTTGATTTAATTAACCAAAAGCAAATAAAAGCACCAAAACGGGCTAAAATGTATCGGAACAGATTCAAAATATTAAAGTAAGTTAAAACTAACCCAATTAACCGAATATTGGCGACTAACCTAAACTAACCAAAAACATTAAAATTGATATAACGTATC
>JAEQML010061120.1:0-26148 GCA_016904865.1 Pissodes strobi | reverse complement strand
AAAAAAAAATATTTTTCAAATTCCAGTCAAAATGCTGCCCGATTTGTCCGCCCCTAGAATCAGCCCAGTCTTAACGGTTAGGTTGCAGGTGAATCGTGATGCCATGTGTCTAAGTATTGTTTTTTACAAAAAGTATAACATTTTCTACATAAAATTATATATTTTATACATATTATGTTGACATCAGGTACTCTTCCAGTACTCTTAGGATAATTATTGGATTTTCAAATGATGAAATTTCGTTGTCAGGCTAAAGTCTTTATAATATTCCTTGTTTGTTGGTGGTGATCTGTAAGTAGGATAAATTAATCTACTATAGAGGCTAGGCAGGTCTAAGGAAAACGAACGATGTATTAAAAAGAAGCAAATTCCATAATCTGCCGCATAGAATACCAACATCTCTATGCTCTGCATGCATGCAAATTTGATACTGTCTATGTCTAATCTTTAGAACCATAATTTCATAGTTTGATCAAGACCCAGAAAGTTTCCGTTCTCTGTCTTATAACTGAATAATAAATACCAAGTATCAATCACTCGCAAATGGCCAAAAGCCACCATATGAATAGGTAACTTAACTTTCTGATGAAATGTTGAATATGTTTATTATCCAACCTTGTCAGTTAAATTTCATCAACTTGCAATAATTACATGACACTTATGAGCTAATTTACGAATATTTCAGTTATCCGGCTAAATTGTTCACCATTCTCCTTTTTCGGGTTTCAATAAAAATCTTCATATTTTTTTGTTATGTTACTATGAAAAGTAGTTCATGAAAATTATAGTCTTTAAAAATATCGCCAACCCAATTCTTTTAGATTGCTTACTTCTAAATGAGATATAAACTAATCTTGAAAGCAATATTAAATAAATGCCACATAACTTAAAAAGTAAAGAATTTGTATGTTTCTACAATCGAAAACTCCACGAATTGTTTACAGGGGATTAAAATCGATTTCCATGCTATCAAAATGTATTTGTATGGGCGATATGCGTAAATAATTATATTTTCCTGCATTGGAAGGGGGGAGGGGGATATCGATTTCGTGACGCATATTAGACTCATAGACAAATATTGCGTCATTTAGAACAATGATCTAGATGGGGGAAGGGGTGAAGGGCATGAAAATGACGCACGAAAAACATGTAATCTTGAGAGGAAGAGGAGGAAGCAGCTGCCCGATTGCACCGAAGTATTAAATTCATAATTGAGCAAATACTGGAATAAACTGAGTCTATTCAGACAAAATGTAAGTCGTATTATTGCTTAATCCTGAGCTAAGTACCAATCGGCTGTAAAAGGTTAAAGGTTTCTACTAAACGTAACCGTTTATCTGCATGGTCGAATCTACAACTTTTGGGGCCCTAGGCCCGCTCGAGATTATGGGCCCCTTTATCGAAGGGGGTCCTGGTGTACCTAGTCAGCTCTAAATATATATGTTTGTATTTTTGAAAAATTCGGGCCGTCTATTTGACAGGCCTTAGGCTCAGGCCTAATGGGTGATTCAGGTATATTTATCTGGTGCTATGTATATACCGTATATTTTTATTTGAGTACCTACTTGCCAGCATCCAAAACTGAATAGGTAGGTACTTATCACAGAAAAACTAGATATCAATGAAAATTGAATGAATTGAAGCTTACATAAATATATATAAACCACTAACCCAAACAACTTTTCAAGGTCAAAGTTTTGTGTTTCTCCGCCGATTGCACCAAACTATATAGTTCAAGGGTAGGGCAACAATGTCTGCTGGTATTAGCTTAATCTTGAGTTAAATACTTCGGTGCAATCGGCGATAACTTTTTAGTATACCGTAGTAGAGGTGCCTGAGACAATATTGCATAACTTAACCTCTTGCCAACTGAACCACAACTTCACACCGGAAACTCTTAGTGATAGTCCACTTTACCATTATGGAATTATGATGTGTTCTACTAAGTTCTAAATAATAGGTAAGATTCAGCCACTGGTTTAGACCATATCTCATATTCCATGCTTACTCAACCAAACTATCTCTTCACATCTGTAATGAGATTTGAATGGGGGCGACCTATCCCAGAGGAATGGAAATCTACTCTCATACATCCCCTTTTAAAACCAAACAAAGACGAAAATAATCCAAGTAGTTACAGACCTATAGTCTATATCTTATTCAAAACTCTAGAAATTATGGAAAAAAAAAAATCGTTTAGACTGGGAAATTGAACAAAAAAGGATTCTTCCTGACACCTAAATTGGTTTTAGGTTTGGAAAGAATTGTTTAGATTGTTTGTCATATCTAACAAGAAGAAAACAATGTAGCTTTTCCAAGAATGAACGTAATCTGTCAATCTTTTTAGATGTATCGTCAGCATATGATAGAGTTGTCATTCAATTGCTGGATAGAAAGATGGTATCATTGGATATTTCTTTTAATATTTGTAATCTAATATATTTTATGCTTTACAATCTCAAAAAAACGTATTCATTAGGAATACAAATTTCGATATTCAAGGCCCTGTAGTTTCATATACAGTATACAGGACTTGCACAAGGTCACCGCTAAGCCCACTTTTATTTGATATCTGCACAAAAGACGTACATAATATTCTTTCATGGCAAATACCATTTCTTCAATACGCAGACGATTTAGCGTTATTAATTAAAGGGAAGAATCACCTATCTCATTGATCAAATTTAATGAAGCCTTACATTCCTTATATGGTTGGGTAAGTGAGCATAATTTCACTTTTTCATCTGAAAATTCTAAAAGCATTCTTTTTAGATCTGGATAGTCAATGGTGAAATTTGGAATCAAATGGTTTACGCAAATTCAGTTATTCCTTGGTTTAAAGAAATCAAATATTTAATATTTGGGTGCCGAAACTAATATTAATCTTAATAGACCAGGCAAATTTTAAAAAAATGTACGTTAAGTGTGAAGTTTTTGCGGACATTTATTTTTTTCTTGAAAACGATAGCTCTTTTATCATAGAATGCAAATCTAAAAATCCCAAAAAATCGGAAGTGAGCTAAAGCCACCATTTAAAAAAAACATGGCCGCTCGCGTTATTTATTAAAATCTATTATTTCTATAATTACCAGTTCAATTTATGCACGTCCGATTAAATTAAAACATTTTTGAGAATATGATGCATTCGTAATAAAAAAATAGCGTATCATATACGTGTATAAGAGGCCTTTAAAGCCGACTTATATATGCCGCGCGTGCTTTAAAGGCCCTCTTATACACTCATATCATAATATACTATTACGATATGCCGCCCGAGCCGCGCCGCACTCACAAACTATGGTCGGGTACTTCAAAAGACATGTGCATACGAGTAGAGCAGTATCTAGTGAGATCAATGAAGACCTCGGGTGGACTAACTCACGCAAGATGAGTAACTGAGATCTCGTAACAAAACGGACGTTTACTATGCCATACACCACCGAAGCATGATATGCTCTGGAGCTATTTGTGCAGACCGTTCCGTTCAGTCTGGATAGTCTGAAAAAACTATTGAACTATCAGAGTCGCGATTTGGCCGAGAGAACAAAGTCTAAGGTAAAGTTTTGCAAAACCACAATCCTTTTGAATACCATTTTAGTAAGTTTTCATGCATAACCAATGGAGTTGTCACAGAAGAGAACGTTAACTGTCACATGGCGAGAGAAATAGGATTAGACCTAGTAGAATCTATGGTAGATAAAAGTTTTTCTGAACTGCATTTTAAAATGAAAAATAAAGTAAAATCATTAGCAGCAGCAATCAAAGCAGTAAAGTTGCAGTAAACTCACAGCAGTTATTTAATAGAATAGTTTGTTTTAAAAAAGTGACAAAGCCAGTTTAATACCACTGTTAATATAATATATCTTATGTATTAAAACATTTTGACGAAAATGTCATAATAAAATTGGGTTCGATGGATATACTAACATCCCTTCTACAAAAGATGAAGAACATCGACTACGAAAGAGTAAGAAAATACCACTTGAAATTATTCTCAGCGAATCAACAGTCATGCATATAAGTAAAGCAGATTTTCTAGGCGATGAAAAAAATAAATTTCGATTAATACAATTACTTAGAGAGCAATTTAGAGAGAACAGTATCTTAACGTTTGGGGCAAATGCAGATGCGGACACCTTAATTGTAAATAAAGCCATAGTATTGGAGGAAGACACAGATTAATCGTTTTGTTGATTGCTTTGTGCGGTGTGCAGTGACAGATGAAATGTTTATTTTAAAAAAGTGGGTCGCAGCGACAATGAAGATAAAATTTTCCATTTAAAAAAAGTGTATGAGGATTTGGGACAGTCTCTTGTTAACAGCCTTCTTTTTATTCATGCCATTAGTGGTTGTGATACTACTTCTTATCTTTATAAGAAAGGCAAATCGGAAGCCCTTAAAGTGTTTAAGAAGCATGCATTCATGCATGACAAATTCAGTAATAGGAATACGAATCTAGATGAACTACCAAAAGTTGGTTATGAATTTGTCTCCTTTATAGACGGATTAGAAGGATGAGAAGGGTCCCAATTGTTTTCTTTTTTATTTTCACGACCTATCTTCAAGTACAGCAATAGATGGGAAATTTCCTAGCCCCGAACAAATTTGGATGGAAGGTATCAAAAAATTAAATGTTTGCAATCACAGTGCAGCGATCTCCTGCAGCAGAAGTATTAAGTCTGATCTACTGTAAATGTCGAAACGGCTGCCAAAAAAATGTGTATATTCACAAGTCGGATGCTGCAGATCTATGTGCCTTCACTTCCATGGGATAGACTGCAAATATGCTTGTGTTCTGGACGACAATCTTTTGAATGACTGAGTTTTTGTAATAAGCTAGAATGTAAAGATAGTTAGTGGTATTAAAAAGTTAAATGTAAGCCAAAAAATATTTTTTTTTTCTTTTTCAGCTTTTTTGTTAGGAAATATATATTCTTTGTTAGATCTAAATTAAAGGATCATTTTCTTGTTATGTTAAGGTTAAAATTTCGTAAAAATTAAAAAAAAAATGCGTGTGCTTAAGACCACACGATAGGTCATCGTTTTGTCAGAATTTCGATCCGAGCCTTCGTTGCAGAGATACGGGCGAAAAACGGTTTTCCCCCAAAATCCCCCCTAAATTAGAGCCCCGGTCCCCCCCGTACGGTCTAAGGTGTCCCCCATGGGGCGCACCTACCATAAAAATTTCGACCCTGTACCTCTTCCCGTTTTCCTGAAATTAATTATTTAAGTTTTTCCTTCTCCCCTCCCCTGGCCAAACGGAGGGTGGTACGGGGTCCCGTTTCCGTCCAGGATCTTCTTTTTACCCCGGCTACATCCCCTGAAAAGTGCAGCCCTCTACCTATACGGGAACATGCCAGAAGAAGGAGCGTTGCGTTACATATCCGAGCCTGACGCGTGACGGCTGGGTCTCATTCAACCCCCACAAAAAAAACGCAAAACACGCACAAAGAAGTTTTCACTTCAAAAACGTTCAAATTAACCTAAGGGGTAAGAAGATATTTAATTTTTTTAAATTTGAACGGTCGACCATGTTTTGTCAAGATGGCGTTTTTAGCTCACAACGGATTTTTTAGGATTTTTGTATATTTGTTCCTGAACATAAAACCTATCGACTACCATTGAAAAAAAAATGTCCCCTTAAACTTCATTGAAAAAATAAGATTTGCCTGGTCTATAAGTGGAATAAACACATTTCTGATACAGACATAAAAGTAAAGAACTACATTTATGGTAATGGTAAATATTTTCAATATAAAAAATGTGCATATGTGGGTATAGTATAGATACCTACTTAGGTAAACGATTTATTTGAAAAGCAATCATCGTGTATCTTAAGCAAAGCGACTTAAAACATCTTCTCTAAAAGACTCACCCAAACGAGTTATTAGTTTTTTATGCACACTGAGCATGCAAAGACCGTTTGGCCAGAAGAGTCTAAATCTTAAACTGTGGTTTGGCCTAGCTTTATCATTGTTGATCTTAGCCAGGTTTTTACGCGTCTGAGAGTACTAAAATATCTTTTAATGGTAGCTGTAAAGTAAGGCATTGCGAAAATATTCGCTTAATGACGCAGCTGTATGATTCGCCCTATAGATATGTCGTACGTGGAACAAGCAACTGTATGTTTAGATCTTTCGCTATTTCATTGGCTGACTTTAAGAGTTCCTCACTGCCTTCACAGTTTATACCGTACCCGGTACGGTATAAACTGTGTTGCCTTTCGCGATAGAATGCCTGTATTCTGCAACTGCAGTTTTTATTGCTTTAATGTGCTCTGTGTACTTAATTACGTCCAGGCTTTTAGACTGCGATATGTTTGCGACTGGTTCCAGCAAGTAATAATTGTTTTTGTCTATAATACATAAAGACAGTACGGATGAAGTTTGCTTAAGTGCAGATAACAGTTGAAGAGCCTCTATTCTTGTCCCGGAATTTCCTTATTGAGAAAGCTGTTCTAAACCTTTAACAACTTCAACAAAATGCTTATTAAATAGTGAAATGCTCTTATATTTTAGGGACCACCTTGTTTCACACAACAATGGAATTGTTGGTGCATATTTTCGCCGCAAAACTGATTCCCTACAAAAACCAATAGTATTTTTGACAGTTCCAATAATGCAGTTGCGGATCTCAGGAACTTTGTTTAGGTCGTTGTTAATAATAAGGTTTAGCTTGTGGGAGGCGCAGTGAAAATAGAGACCCTTTTTATATGTTTCTCTCAATATTTTTTGGACACCACCATCTTTTTCCGACATTGTGGAACATCCGTCGTAGCCTTGTCCCGCGCATTTGTTAACATCAATATTTAATGATGAATTTATTCATTTCACCAGCTATAGTTTCGGCATCCATTTTTTTCTAGTTCGACGAACTCCATAAATTCTTCCCTTACATTTTTTCCTTGTGATCGTAAAATCTTATTCCTATTGGTAATTGCTCCTTTCCCGATATATCAGCTGATTTATGAGCCAAAATACTCTAGGCACAAAGCAGCTTTAATATCGTTGATCAATTTTTCTCTGATCAAGACTCCACATATATTCAATATTCCATTTTGTATTTTTGAAGATGTGTACTGAGTATTTTTAGGACCTTTCCAAAAGAAGGTAGAAACATTTCAAGATTTTTTGGCAGGGGCAGCAAAGTTCGAGGGGGAAGGCAGCTGCCCCCTCTGCCCGCCTCTCGGTAACGCCCATGACTACCGATACCCTATGTATGCTTTAAGTGTCATTCAAAAGATTAACAAAACAGTAATATCTCTCAACGTCAATCCTATTGCCTTCTTTACTGAACTGTTCTTACTGGATGCAAACAAATATGAATTCGACATTGTACTTTACCAAGTCACTCCGGTATTTACGGAAATGAAATAGATAATCAACTGGCAAACATTGGACAAATCTTGAGGAATCATTTGGCTATTAAATTGGATAAATATGATCTGCTTCCAGTCATCAAAGAAGAAACAAGCAATTCATGAATGCCTGCATGGAAAGAATCTCAAAACAAGGGGAGATGGTATGCGTTAATACAGGGAGAATTTCCTAAGACACATATGATAGGAACATGGACTATGTTGAGAGAAGACATCTCGCAAGCATCATTAGAATGAGGACAGGACATTGTTTATATCCAGTTCATATATTCAGAGTTGGTCTTCTGTGTCTGTGAATGTAACGCGGGTGTAGCAGATTTGAAGCACATTCTTTTTAATGGTGATGGTGGTGATGGTGGATGGATCAAGATCTAATAAGTAACATGTCATTAAATACTATTCTATCAAGCATTAATAACATAAGAAATATATTTTTTTCTTCTTCTCTAGGGTACCTTATCCTCCGTTCCCCGGGAGAGAGAAGAGTTTTCATCCTGAGTTGTGAACTCTTATCTGCGTGTATAAAATAAAAGTGATTACGGATGACAACATCGAGAAAATAATTAACTTTATCGATGACAATGTATTAAGTTAAAAAGTGTTACAATTAAAAACGTGGACGTGGACTATGCCGAATGTCAGATATTCTAGGTACGCCAATTCCAATTATGAGCCTTCACGCATGAGTCTGTTAAGTCATATATTTTTAAAAGTTGTTTTTCTTAATTTTAGACATTGCCTTGGAACCCGCATCTACCTATAGCGAATATTCGACCTTCGGACCTGCGAGGATCACGCGTGGCCCACCGCTCGCTCCGGGAGCGCAGCCAAACAAAACTAACGCAAACTAACTCAAGGCAATGTCCAAAATCAAGAAAAAAGAACTGAAAAATATATCAATTAGCACGTACGCATGCGTGAAGGCTCAAAATTGCGGTAGGTAGATGCGAATTGCTTTGGACAATAGATCAGAAAGTTCACTCTAAGCCTCGCCCCCAGCATTTCCCTCCTTGCCCCGTCACGGAACCCGGTGAAATGCTGGTTAACCCCTCAGGCCTCGTGCCACGTATCACCAAAGACAATACTACTAAATATCACCCTCTTATCTAATCGGTTGGTGGAAGTCTGGCGTCTCCTTGGTAAGCGTTACATCAAAAGTACCGACTGAGAGTGGACCTTCTAGTCTCTTGCTAATGTTCGGTGCCTTGGGCTAGTTTTGTTTGGTGGCGCCCCCAGAGCGAGCGTTGGGCCATGCGTGAAGTGAAAAATTAAAACGACAACACACAGCTGCTGCCAAATTGTCGAAAATTTGGCGTACGTAGACGAGAAGATCGCCGTAGTACCTAAACATCTGTCAAATTATTTCTTTTTTGGACCCATGATGTCACTCGACTGTTGGCGGTATTTTAAAAACGTCGCCTTGGGTGCATAATATAGATAAAAAATTATGTGGTAATGGGACGTTTGGATTTGTATTATTTTATTTTTTATATAGACTACAATAACACGTGACGAGACTTTAATCATTAAAATCGGTTAAACCGGTAAGGTACATACTAATGCGCGAAAAACAAATCTTCTTTTAGCAGGTAGTAAGTATCAAGGGAGGGCGAGAATTTAAAAGAGTACTGTTAACTTCACGCATGGCCCTTCGTTCGCCTCGCTTGCCCCGGGGCTACCAAACAAAACTAACCCAAATTTAAAAAAAAGAAACAAACATAACCTTAAAAAAATAAAGAAAATATGTCTTGCCGTCGACGAACGGTCGGACTACCAAATCTGTTGACAGGAATTTACTGGACCGTAAAGACAAGTAACGTCTAGCCCTTTGAATATTCAAAGGTCTAGCCGTCCTGAAATAAAAAAAAATTTGAACATTGGCGAGCGGAGTTTGGGATCAAGGCACCCGGTATCAACTAGACGCTATTGTAGACAAAGACAAGCATAATATATTCGGCCAGCGTCGCGACCCCTCGTGTAGAATCGGGAATATAAGGACGTCACAGGTGGCGTCATAGATCCAAATGTGACATAATTAGACAGATGTTTTACTACGGCGATTTTTCGTGTTAATAGGTAGTAGTCGTTTCCCGCACCGCATCAGAGGGCTTCAGAGTTGCGCGTGCATTACATTGTTGGCAAACACCATATCTGTAGGATCTAGCGAATTGCTGTCAATTGGTCTCGTAGCTCAGTGGTTAGATGCTGTCTGCAATACGGCGGCTCGGATTCCAGTGGCAAGACAGTGTTTTTTATTTTATTTTTAATATGTGTAAAGTTTTTTTCTTCATTTTGGGCATGCCTTGCGTTAGTTTCTGTTGGTTGTGCCACCGTAGCGAGCGGAGGGCCATGCGTGAAGTGTAATTTTAGACATTTTTGTCAACAGTGTGATACGCGCGCAACTCTGAAGTCTGAAGTCCTCTGATGTGTCCCGTACCATGTCAGAGTTACGCGCGCATCACATTGTTGACAAAAATCTCTAATATTACACTTCATGCATGGCCCTCCGCTCGCTACGGAGGCGCAACCAACAGAAACTAACCTAAGGTATGCCCAAAAATGAAGAAAAAACTTTTTTCTACTACCGTGCGTAAAATACTCCCTTTACGCACTCTCTAAGATTTGTAGAATAGGCCTTTTTAATGCGCAGTAAAGTAAATCTGACATATTTTTGACATTTAGGGCAGTGCTTAAAATAATATATTTTACGCACTAGTGCGTGAAGTAATTTAATAATATTTCTGTTTTTTCACATATTTTTCGGTAGTAGAATAATTTCGTATGCTACTCATGTGTAAAGTACCCTTTTTTTATTTATGGGATTGTCTCATTCGCCTACGGCTCATGCGACATTATTCCCATTCATAAAGAAGGGTCACTTTACACACTTGTTGCATAAATAACTATTACACATATAATATTAAAAATAAAAAAAAACATGTCTTGCAACTGGAATTTAACCCGGTCCGCCGTATCGCAGACACAGAATCCAACCATTGAGCTATGAGACTAGTTTGTTTGTTTGTTTTGTTATGTGTCCCCTTTCGGAAGACACTATGGCTCTACTCTCAAATGATGCAATACGCCAGCACACTCCTCGTCTGGCGCTTAGATAGAGGCACAGCTACCCTTGTGCTTATGTTACACGTTATTCCAGTTTGAGGGGCCTTGCATTCGGGGTGGGAACCTCCAGTATGACGGGCCTGTGCCCCCGACTCCTGCACACAACTCTAATCCATGAACGGCACATATAGAAATAGACTTTCTTCTGGCTAAATATCAATGAACGGCACAGACTACCCTGGCTATGAGGTCCGATTCTTCCTCGGGGAGCAAAACGATTACCACGTGCACGCCCAATGGTTTGTGCCAAAGGGGACAAAAGAGCCGCTACTGGAAGACCAACCGGAACTCGTTGACAGCAATTCGCTAGACCCTAAAGATGTTGTTTGTCAACAATGTAGTGCGCGCGCATCTCTGAAGCCCTCTGATGTGGTACGGGCAAAATCTTGTTTAATAGAGAGGTTCTTCAAGTTTATACACCAGGAAGTGGGTAAATACGCTTGCGCGAAACCCACAACTATCAGGCAGCAGCAGTAACCTCAAACTTTTAATGGTCTTTTTTTGCTCAATAATCAATTGCGCAAGATTTTAATAGTCAAGCATGACTCATAAGACTGTTTTCTTATTATTTACACAATTTTCTAAAAACGGCAAAAGCCCGTATTCTAATCCAATCAGCTATTAGCGATTATTTTCACAATTTCCCTGAAAACTAATTAGGTTTGTCTTGATCCCTTGCTTTCAGACAGTGCTGCCATTAGTGCCATTTAAGATATCTTGACAAATTGTACAATTACATTTTCAAACAACCCTTAAATGTCATGTCAGTCAAAATCGGCGATCAGCTGATATTTTCGTTTTGGCAACTTTGACAGAACCAGAACCCTGACCCCATATATATATATATATATCAGTGCTGCCAATTTGTGAGTAATTACTCACATTTGTGAGTAATTTCAAATCGTGTGAGCGAAATTGTGAGTAATGTCATTTTGTGAGTAAAATGTGAGTAATCGACTATTATTTTTTTTTCAATATTTTTACTTCGTCAGATGGAAAATATGAAAAAATATTTCGCCTTACGTCATTCTTAGTTAATAATTGTTATTTTCCGTTGTTGTGGACAAATATAGGGTCTTTGTTTATATAAAAGACAATGATAGGGTGATAGTTGTTGTGCCGGATAGAGGATCCTGCCGGGCAGCTTTGGATGTTGGCGCTAGTAATAATAGAGGGCGTAAATGGTTTCCAAATTTCAGCATTTTTTCCGGGGATGTACCAAGTTTTATACCTTATCTTTGTGAACTCCCTAAAGGCTGGTTTTCTTTGTTCTTTCTCAGCTCAGCTCAATCGTCTGACTGCCTGTTCTGTTATAGCGAAAAGGTGGCAACTATAGCTAGCACCGCATCGTAATTTTGGGCGTAAATTGGACGATTTTTATTTTATATTAGTATTTTTTGCCTAAAAGCACAGCTTATTCAATAACCAGCTACTCATCTTGCAGCGGCATCCTTTGATTTGGGAAAGTCAAGTGAAAATTTTAGAAGAGGGCCATGAGTTAATATTTTTCTAAACGTCTGAGCATCTGAATAATACTTTTGACAATTCGGTTGATTTAAAATACGATGTTTTATCGTCTAAAATCCTTTTGAAAACGATTTTAAATGGCAAAATTGTATAAAAATCCGAAATTTCCGGTCTTTTTAGGGCAATAGCCGCAGCTTCGGGCGAATTTGTCGTGGATTTTGAAGGGAATATTCATTTTAAATTCAGTTCGCTTCGTGTCATTACATGGCCTGAAAAATCACGAGACTGTGAAACTGAACCGCTAAGGGCACTGTCAGGAAGCGCAGTGTCCGACACTCCAACTTTCCGATTTCGATAGAGATGAATAGCTGGTTATTGAATAAGCTGTGCTAAAAGCCTTACTAGTTGTGACGTCATACATTAATGTTGACATTAGGCGCGTGGGTCACTCCGTCACCAAAACAAATATACGAAGCGGAGTATTATACATCTTTTTCTTAAAAAATTAGGCATATTAGTATTGAAATCCTGAGTAATTTCAAGTAATCGGGCATTTATGGGATTGTGAGTAATTTGTGAGTAATCAGGATTATATTTTGTGAGTAGTATAGAAAATACAATTGGCAGCACTGATATATATATATAAACTAAATGCCTGACCCCCAAACATGTTTTTGCTTATATTTTGTGTTTATGTTATGTTTGTTTGAATGCACAAAATATCCCCCCTATTTTGTGTTTGAATGTTTGATGAAGATTGAAGACTGAAATTGTTGTCTCTGACTGAAGTGGTCGAAGTTTGAGTTCACATATCACGTTATGTGCTAGAGTTCTCTAAAATTTGAAGTTATGGTCGAGGAAACACCGAATAATACTAACAATAAACCAAAAGTAATAATAGTAATCAGATTACTTACAAATATAAGAAATATTTATTCATAAGGATGGTTCAAGGGTTTAATGTTTTGCAGCAATTTGAACAACCATTGTTTATGTAGTAAAGACAATGAAATAACGGTTCTTTGAGTTATTGAATACTTTGTACAAACTATTATAACAAAGGAGTAATACCTATACACTATTAGTTTCTTACATTTTTATTTACACTGGGAAAAATGAATTTTAAAATGTTCTCGCTTGATAAATGTGTTTTGTAACTTGCTAATGTTAATAAAGGTCCAATTGTATACAGATTATAGTTTACACCTTGATAACAAAATGATGTTGAAAGTTAGGTAAACCTTATTCCTCTACATGTTTCCCTTTGCGACGGCATATGTAAACATGCTGTGCCTTGGTGGTAAACCCAACATTTTAAAACTTTTCTTGACACGTAAAGAGCTTCTCATAATACTTGTAACATTCACATAAAATAATTCTATATCTGATATGGGATCTAAAGTGTGTATATCACTTGGTATATCATTTCCTTTTTGTTTGATAATCTACATGTTTTGTTTAGAGCCTAAGCCTGTAGCAAACCCTGCTACCTTCTTTTGTAAATTTAGTAAAAACGTTTTCATATGTTAAAAATATAATTTCTTCATCATAGCTTGGATACATTCGACTTCATTCAACTTTTCCTTGATAGGCACTTAGGGTCAAAAGTAAGTGGCTTATTGGAAGATTATTAAATAATCTCATTATTAATGTCTGTAATGGATGAAGAAATAATTTATCATTTGTAATATGACCACAGCATATACCATACCGGTATAAGCTGTAATATGGCCCTCGAAAGCAAGATTTCATGCTTGCTCAACACATTTGAGGTGTATTTTATTTGTAACTTCATGACAGCAAGGACCATCTTTCCAGAAAATGTATACTGAAAATAAGTGACATACTGATCATTCAAAAAAACTAAAATTTTGCAAAGAATTTCTTTAGACCTCTTCAGTGTAAGCTTTTTCTAATTTTTGTTATAATAGGCCATAATTCAATAACTTTAAATTTATATAGGCTTTGGTTTTCCCAAGGGTTTGCATGGATAGTTTATTTACCTGTTCTTTGGCTTTTACTGATTATGATGTAGTTTCGCTTATTGAAATACTGCTGAGTGGTGCCATTGGAGATGAGGAATTGGGCTTTAATGATTTTGCCATATTCAGATGTGATCGATCAGTTGATTCTAGTCGTCGTGAGCGTGGAGGTGCGTCCTCATTGCAATCAGTAGGTCCATGACTGCAAGAAGAATCATAGTGTTGAACAAGTGTTTGTTGTAATTTCATAAATCGGCTTAAAAGTACTCTTGGGATCAGTTTATTTTCCACCACAATCATCATTGGACATGTATGAAGCATTCTGAAATTCTCTAGAGGAAGTCATCCATATTGCTGAATATGACAAGGTTATTATCTGTGGAGACTTCAATCTAACCAAAGTCTTGTGGGATGCCATGGTGTTGGCGTGAATCAATCAATTCCTCCTCAGGCCTCTGCTATTACTGACCGTTTTACATTTCTTAACCCATTTCAGAGGAACAATATAAGGAATGCCTGTAGTTCTTTGCTTAATCTTATTTTTTCGGATAAATCCAGTATTGTAAATAGTAAATGTATAGGTATGTAATCCTTTAGTACCTACCCTACGATAAATACCACTTCTCCTTCATCTTTCATTTCTTTGTTGATAACAGTGAAGTTCCTTATATTATGTGCAATGAATACGAACGAGTATTATAATTTTAAACTGGCTGATTATGTAGGCCTCAATCTTTATCTTGATTGCATTGATGGGATTCGGTATTAAGTAATTTTGACATTAATGATGCTTTAGTCAAAGTCCAAAATGCTTTATTAGTGCAAGATAATGTTCTTATTCACAAAGCAGGTTAAAATAATTAAATAAAGAAAACTATAAAATACATGAACAAAACAAAAACAATTTTAAAATAATCTAAAAATAAACTAAAGAATAGAATAACATTAAACATGTTTTATTGTTGTCTTTAATGGTGTTGAGCATTATACGCCCAAGTTCATGGCTAAAACGAAAAAGTTTCCAAATTGGTATAGTACTGAGCTGAAATCCATAATAATTAGTAAGAAAATAAGTTATAAAAACTGGAAATTGTCTGAAACTTCTTCTAATTACGAACAATTTGCTCATTATCGAGCTCATTGCAAGGACCTCAAAATCAAAATAGTTTATTCATGTCAATACAATTTCTTGTTTACCACGTCAATAATTTACCACAATAATATAACTATAATATAACTGTCAATAAGGCTTATTAAAATATCAAAAATTTAGAATATTCGGTTGAACATATTAAAAATAGTCACCACAAAAAAAACATTTACGGAAACACCTTAAAATTTAAATTAAAATAAATAAGTAAGTATTAAAATTTGTCATAAGGACCAGATCGAAAGAAGTATTTGGTGATGATTGCAGGGAGTTTGGTCTCCACAATTCAATTTATATATCTAACTGATGGAAAAAATTCAAGGGAAATTTTTTAGAAATATCTTTTAAGCTCAGCATAATATGTATAGAGGAGATTGACTATAATTATATTGAAAATTTGTTGATATATCCACTTAAAATCCACTTTAAATAAAATTGTTAATAATGTAATTACCTGATAGTCATGAATTTCTTGACCTTATCACATTCAAGATTTATATGTGACCACAAGTTATTTTTTGTTAAGTTTTGTAGAACTAAGTAAGTATGATTATACATAGTCCTTTATCAAGATTGTGTAGGCTAGCTAATGGCCACTGTAAGAGTTTTGATTTCTTTCACTTGTCATACAACTCATTTAGAAGTTCACCGGAAATAATTACTCTTTGGACAAGTCATATGTAGTACTTATGTTTTTCCTTTTTATGTTATGTGTACCTGGTGTGAATGTAATTTAAATTGGGAAACTGTCAATAACCATTTATTTATATAATTATTTTAACCCACTCGCCCAGTTCAAGTGGCTCGACATAGAAAGCTGAATTTTGACATGCAAGGTGTAGGGGGTTTAATAAGAAGGGGCCTGTATTTCAAAGAGTGCAACGGAATGTACGCGGATTTAATACGATTACAATAGATTAGAATTCATTTTAGATAAATATGAAATTTCAATATGATTTTAAGGGGTTACAAAATGTGCACTGATTTCAGACCGCGGTTTGCCCCTCCGAGCTATATAAGCGAGAGTGCATTGTTCTGAAAGCTATATATGACTTCTGAGAATACAATATGAATTTCAAACATAAATTTCGATTAATTTACATACTGGCTTTATGAAAATTTCATCATTACAGCAGTAACTTAAAATTTTAGCAAAAAACTAATAAGCCAAAGTCTGTATATGAGTGGAATGTCAGGGATGTACAAAATTGGCTTCGACGGCATTGCAGTGATTATCATCCACTTTATGCTGAAAATTTTGTCCAACATGATATAACTGGCAGGGCCTTGATCAGAATGAATGACAACTCGTTAGTTAGGTGAGTGGAACTGTTTTTCTTTTATGTCACACAATGATGACCAAACTCTAAAGTTTAAACAGCATTTTTTTCTTAAAAACTCGCACTAGGGTTTTACCCAAATTTTGTGTCCTGCAGGCTTCCATGGCATCCAAGATTGAATCTGGGGATGACGTAAGACTTACTTACAGATAATGTTTACGCTTAGTAGATGTTTTTGAGAGCATTATTTACTGCCACAAAATCGCAAACCAATATAGTCAGAATCAGTTTTTTCATGGTTGTCCAGTGAGGCACCGAAGCCCGAGGGGCAACCTTATTAGAATATATCATTATAGCTTGTTGAAATCGAAAATTTCTGGAAAAAAGTAAGAAAAGCTTTGCTAAATAATGCATTCTATGAGTTCAAAGACTGCATTCGCTCAGGCTCTCGTAAAAAAAATTTAGATTGTGAGAGTGAATTTTATCATTCAACATGAGTTTGTTACTAAAAAGAACACTTCAAGGCATGTGCATTCCTCCACATAACTTCAGCAGCGTCTGCGCAATGTACTTGGAGGGTCACATCACATTTACGTCTAACTGTAGCCCAAATGTTAAAAATGCAAATGTTTTTTTCTTGATTTTGGGCATGTTAGTTTTGTTTGGTGCGGAGGGCCATACCCAATCCCATCGTCCTCCCCCATACTGGAGAACACCGAAGTACAAAGTCTGGAGCTGATCAATGACAGTTTGTGACAAGAGGGACTGCATTGTATTAGCAGGCAGGAACGTTAAACTCGTGAGAGCAGTTTGATTACGGGGAGTGACGCCCCTGCCATTCCGGGATGTGGCCCATCAAATCTCATCGTCCTCCTCCAGGCTGGAGAACACCAAAGTAAAAAGTCTGGAGCTGATCACTTGAGAGTGACCCAACAAACACCATTCTTACCCCTGTCAGACTAGGGACCACCAAAGGAACGAGTCTGAGGTCGATGCTTCCATTGGAAGCGGCCCCTAGGTGGTAGGTGCATACATGTCTCATGAATGGTGCCTACTCACATCGTCCGGTGAAAGACCACCACATCAGAACTGGGAAGTGCTAAGTGGTTTTTCCAAATCACGTTCCGCTTCCGCGCTGGTGGTTCCGGGTTCCACAGTAGGAATATATGGTCATGAAGGTGCTTCCAGGACAAAATATTCCGGAAGTAAACTCCCCGGCCATTCGGATCTCCGCGCGCTGGGTGGCCTTGAGAGCCATTCATTCCACATTTCACAGACAGCAAAGATACCGAACCAATTTAGAATAGATTTCTGCAACATAAGAGGCCTAAATACAAACATAAATTCGGTACACCAACATCTACAAGCATTATCTACTAGCCCTTACAGAAACACAATTATGTTCTACAACAGCAGTAAACTAACCCTATCCTGGTGACGACTTACACACCCGATTTAGTCATAAGTTCGGAATATGCCTTTTTGTCCGAAGCGACCTTTCATGTCATCGCGAGGAAACGCTCGAACCGAACAACCTTGACGTCATGTAGCTCAAGTTCACCGCCAAGGAGTAACCAAGTTTATATGTTGTCTCTATCGCCCTCCGAGCGATAGTGCCTACCAAAGTTTTTTTACAACACTAGCTACCACTTTTGACTCAATACAGGTCGATCACTCAGAAATAATCGTTCTCGGAGACTTCAATGCCTGCAACACCAACTGGCTCAAACATCACAAGACCGACAACGAAGGTAGAGAAGCTGAAGCATTTGCCATCAGCTGCGGGCTTACTCAACTCGTAGACGAACTAACTCACATCTCAGACAGGGGCGAATTCGCCGCCCTCCTGGATCTTTTTCTAACCACTAATCCTAACCAGTACACAATTACAGTTGGTCCGCCATTAGGTACTGCCGACCACAAACTTATTACTTACAACGGTTTGTGAATTGCCACTTCTACAGAAGAATCCACCATTGCCTCGCAAAATCTGGCATTATAATTCTGCAAACTGGGACGATATAAGGGAGTTCTATCTAGATTTTCCTTGGCTCGACGTCTGCTTTGGCACTAACGACCCGTCAGACTGCTAAGAAGAGATTACGCAAGTAATCTCAGGTGCCCCAATGGCTCCAGGAATTTCTGGTCGATAGCAAAGGCAGTAAGTAATAACTTTACAAAAACGTCTCTCCCACCTTTGAGAGACGAACATGCTCGCCAAAATGTTTTCATCGCACTCTACCTTAGACGTACCCCAAGGCAAGGCTCTTCCCACCATATCGAACATTAACACTACCATGGCAGAAGTCAAGTTTCATCACCGTGATATTCGTAAAATCCTTAAAGAACTGGATGCGCAAAAGGCATCAGGACCGGACGGAATACCTGCCATCGTGTTAAGGAACTGCGCCAACGAACTAACGTGTAGTCAATCAGCAACTACTCAAGTACCTCGAGAACAACAGAATAATTAGCGATAATCAATACGGTTTTCGCAAAGAGAGATCGACAGGAGATATATTGGCCTATGTCACTCATATATGGAGTAGGGCAATTGAGAACTATGGAGAGTCTCGGGCGATTGCGTTCGATATTTCGAGGGCATTGATGCAGTTGATGGACACATCACACACATTCATCATTAACGCGGGCGTGCCTCAGGGCGCAATACTTTCACCAACTCTGTTCCTCATCTATATTAATAACCTGCTGACCGAAACGAATAATCCTGTTTACAGTTGTTCAAATTCAAATGTCTTATTTCCATCGACATCATAAAACAATGTATAGGAATTGTCAATCAAAAAATACAAAGTACAAATAGTGTAAAATTACTAAAATATAAAAAGAAACTAAATCTAGTCAAAGTTACAGTTAAAAAACTCTGTCAACGAGTAAAATGGACAGTCAGCTAACATGGTCTTAAAGGTCTTCTTAAAAATTGACAAAGTCTTAGCACTCCTGATTCTACATGGTAGATGATTAAAAATTTTAAGAGAAGTAATTTCTTGACCATCCTGTACCTGTGACAATCGTGTAAAGGGGATGTATAATTTATCTGCATTTCGGGTTTTATAAAAATTGAAATCTCCTGATCTCATGTGGTTCGAAAGATTTTTATATATTTGACATGCACACTGCAGGATATACATGTTTATTATAGTTAGGATTTTCTCCTTTTCAAAACTTGCACGGCATGTTTCTCTGAAGGAAAGTCTAAACATGGTACGTATGATGCGCTTTTGACTTATTAGCACTCTCTCAATGCTGCAAGAATTACCCCAAGCTAACAAGGATAGAGTAGAATGCACTGAGGCATAATAAAAGCTTTTAAGTGTATACATATCCACATAGTCCCGAAGCTGCAAGATGGCATAATTGCTGCATGACAACCTATTGGATCCCATGACAAATGTCGATCAAGCACAGTCCCCAAAAACTTGGCAGAGTCCTGTTGGATGAGACTGCTTGAGGACCCCTCCCTGTGGAGTAAGCACCTGTCCTGAACAGCTCGAACTGGTGTGAAAACAAGGAAGTTGGTTTTCAAACTATTCAGACAAAGACCATTCTGCTGGCACCAGCCCGCAATATCAGCTATACACTTGGTGGCTTTGAAGTCGAGAGTCTGATAGTCAGTACCCGAGACGACTGCTGATGTATCATCTGCAAAAAGTGTTATATAGCTGTCATTAATTAGGAAAGGTAAGCCATTAATAAAAAGTAAAAACAAAATGGGCCCAAGAACACTTCCCTGTGGAACCCCAGTGACCACAGCTGCCCAATCAGACACCGCCACCTGACCACTAACTTCCAGTTTAACAGCCTGGGTTCTACCTGCCAAAGATGATTCAAGCCGTTTGTAAGCTGGACCTCTTATGCCATAATGGAAGACCTTATTTAGCAGTAAAGCATGATTAACGGTCTCAAACGCCTTTGTAAAATCAAAAAGGACACCAACAGATTTCAGCTTTGATTCAAATTTAAAATAGTTGTATAAAGGGATATTATAGCATCAGATGTAGAGAGTCCAGCTCTGAATCCAAACTGATGACATGACAGGATACCGAAAGAATCCAAAAACGCAACAAGTCTTTTTTTAAAGGATTTTTCGAAGATCTTTGAGAAGACAGACAGGAGAGCAATAGGCCTATAGTTACTCACTTCTGCTGCCTCTCCCTTTTTATGAAGAGGTACGACAACAGCTGCTTTCAGCTCTTTAGGAAAATATCCAAACTGAAATGATAAATTCAGAAGATAGGTGAGTGGAGAAATAATATGATCAGCACATAACAGCAGTAAGTAACAAGCATTGATTTGTATAGGAGTGGATAAGCAATAGCCGCCTGTCGCACTATTCAAAAGTGGCAACCTATGGGCGAAAAAACAGGTTTCTGCGCATGACAAAATCGACGCAAAATGGAAAAACATAAACAAAGAAGATACCGTTTTGTCAAGCGCACTAAAACACTTGCCGTCTCAGCAGGCGTCGGTCAGGATCGAACTTGGCTTTTGTCTTTGACGTGTTTTCGTTTTGACGGCGCGGCGTTTTGAGTTAATAATTCGAGTTCGATTCGAGGCAAAATACCCGGAATTTCCTATTTCAAGTAAGTCTAATTATTATAAGTATTACTTATTTATACCTTATTGTTTGTTTCACTATGCTAACTGGGGCCCATTACCGAATATTTGGTGAAATAATCACTTTCGAAGTCCGGGCCTGCCTATTTACCTTCACGGTGCAACAACTAGCTCCTACTAATTTTCTAATGCGCAAGTCCAAATAGAAATCTCTTTGTTTACATTTCGCGGTCGTAAATTTGCCATGTTTGGTCTATTTATTGCTTATCCACTCTTATACAAATCAATGGTAACAAGGTATCTCATCTACACCGGATGACTTTTTCTTTGAAGATTTTATAATTTCAAGGGTTTCACCGCCAGTAAGAGGGGATAAAAAAAGAGATTGAGATACAGCGCTGGAAAGCATATTCATACTTATGGGTGTCTGAAAATTATCCGTGATCTTTCGCACTGACTTTTGAAACTGATATTGAAGTCATTGGACTGGATGCCACCAGACTTCCAGGATTATTCTCAGATCTTTTCTGGCCAACTATAGTTAGCCTGGTTTGTAACTCCATCTGAGGCGAGGGTGGTTCGAGGAGTCCTTCCAGCTTCGTCGTCAGCTAAATTGATATATTTGCTGAGGGTCTGTTGGTTTGAGGCTTGCAATAAAGCATGATTAACATTATGTGCTGATATTTCAGGTTTTTGTGAAATAGTGCCATTGCCAATGTTCAAATGACTCTGGGAATTCAATTCTACAGCCAGATTAAGTTTTTCCAAGAGTGATTTTTTCAGTTCCAAGCTATTCTGCTTTACAGCTTCCATAAGACCTCCAAGCTGGATTGCAAGGTCACTGGTTTGCTTATTTAGAGCGTCTGTAAGATTTTTTTTATTGAAACTTGAAGCCTTTGCAACTGGCTATCTTGCGATGATGCAGCGGGTCTTGTAGCATGTTGTTCGATATGCTTGATTTTATTTTCCAGGTTGGCAATATCGCTAATATCTGGTTTTGATTGTTTGAGCACCTCATATTCCTCCTCATTAGATTTGATTTGTTTATTCAACTCCTCAAATTTGGCTCGATGCTTCCTGACTTCCCTCTCGCAACTTGAGAGCCGCAGACCAAACAGATGCAGTCAGGGCCAATAATGCAACAGTGATATGGCCTTGAGGATCAGAACGCGAACTTCAGATGCACTTACCTTACTACAATTAGCGCATATTACGTTTTGGCATAGGTCGCAAGGAAAGCCAAATAGTTGCAACTTATCCTCCTTAAGAACACAGTCTTGCTTGCACTTATAGCAGTTGGCCATGTTATGCAGGTTATCAAATTCCAAAAAACGAGAATGACCAACTTGAAGAAGAAGAAGTGACGTGACACTTCCTTTCTGACCAAGTATCAAAAGAATGACAGTTGCAACTAACATTACTTTTCACACAGTTTTGGCGGGAAAAAATCGGCAACAAAATTCAGTGATAAAAAGTCTATTTAGAAGTTTTTGTTGGTTCTTCTCAAAAAAACTCCACAATCCATACACAGAACAACACACAGTAAGGCTAATAGACACTACAGTACTAATTAATTGTCACAAAACACGTATTTGTAGCCAAAAAATGCAGAGACAAAATGTAAACAACCGGACAGTGAATTTAGATTAGAAAAACCTTTACCAGCGACTGAGACTTATCACCGCAGACAGGAGCAGATTACAGCAATTAATCAAGACCTGGAGAAAGTTCAACAGAAATTTGGTCTGGTCTAATGCAGCAAAGACCCCAAGCAGCCACGTTTACCATGAGGGCCAATACGGCGAGCCCTGACATCATTATGTCAGGATCGACCATTCCTTCACCTCGTCAATCGGACTGCTGTTTTATAGATACTTTCACGGCAGATGTTCCCAGGATTTGGTCCGCCTCATCCCGCCCCTGGCAACGCATGTCAGACAGTCACGACAGACGGCAAGAGCGCACCAGTTCGAGGTGAAGCAGTGTCAAGCAAAGAACATAAATGCCACATTTAATTGTTTTATGGTGGGTGTTCCTCCAGATTCTAAAGATATGGTTTATGGGGAATCTTTTTGGCCAGCAGGGGTGGGCTTTCAGCGTTTCGATTTTTCGCTCGGGCGTAATTTTTTAGACAAGCGTCCAAGTCGACTAAT
Source organism: Pissodes strobi (assembly GCA_016904865.1). Taxonomy (NCBI): domain Eukaryota; kingdom Metazoa; phylum Arthropoda; class Insecta; order Coleoptera; family Curculionidae; genus Pissodes; species Pissodes strobi. The sequence continues at coordinate 3,037 of JAEQML010061120.1, read as the reverse complement.
CCCGAATTAGTGCCAATAATTTCTACATCTTCCTTACATACAACACACACCACTCCTGCTGAACTAACCATTTTGCATCTAAACGTCAGAAGTATAAACAATAAAACTTTGCCTTTATCTGTTACATTGTCAGACATAAATCCAGATATTTTCCTAGTCTCTGAACATTGGATGCAAAATGCCGATGTAAGTAAAGTTCATTTTCATGGTTTTAATTTTATATCCCACTTTTCAAGAATCGTTGTTAGGGGGGTGGCACTGCTATTTTTGTGAACAGCTTAATGGAAGCAAATAGCATAAATACAAAAACTTTACCAATAGAAAAAGAGTGTGAATTTTGTATCACTAAAATTAAACATTGTGATATATTTTATATAGCTGTCAGTTTGTACAGATCACCAAGCGGTAATCTTGATCTCTTTTTTTCTGTGTTGTCTGAGTTGTTGGATGAGATTTATAGTACGACTGCATTTTTTATCATTGGGGGTGATTTTAACATAAATTTCGCTACACCTAATATTAATGCTGATCGCCTCTCAAGTCTAATGTCCGGCTATGGGATGTTGTCAATTGTTTCTGGTACCACAAGGCCTGGTTCTGGGTCGGATACACAAATAGATAATATCTTTACAAATATCTATAGTGAGGACACATTGTTCCAGCCTTATATTACGGACTTGTCTGATCATTATGGACAGATACTCAAAATTCCACTTAAAAAATCAGCACCTACGAAGTTCCTACAAAAACGGTTTTTTGTGGAGGCAAATATAATGCAGTTTAAATTATACTTGCAAAATGAGACATGGACAGATGTTTATGAGGCTCAAGGAGTCCATGAAAAGTATCTGGCTTTTGAGCGGATAATTTTGTATTATTTTGATCTCTCTTTTCCAATTTGTGGCAGCAGAGTGAAGGCGGATGACTGGGTAAATAGAGACATTAAAAGGTATTCAAGTTTTATAAAGGATTTATATGTAAATTTTAAAATATCAGGATCCCAAGCCAACTTAGAGATATATAAGACTGAAAGGAAATATTACAGGAAATATATATCTGATCACAAAAAGAGTATAAATGATAATAGGATAATAAATTCAAAAAACAAGAACAAAACAATGTGGAATATTTTTAACAAAGAAACTAATAAAAAAACTTCTCTGCAGGACATTACGATAAAATCACAGGATGAAAATCTCTTGGAAGATCCTAAAGATATCGCTAACACATTTCTGAAGCAATTTACCTTACCACTATCAACTTATTCTGTTCCTGATTATCGCTCAAATAATGGTTTTCCCACAATATTTCTAAAACCTGTGGAGGAGAATGAAATCTGTAAGATTATTTTAAACTTGCCGAACAAATATTCAGCGGGACCAGACGAACTGCCTGTACTGTTTTGAGGTCTGTGGCTGAACCTGTCTGCACTCCTCTATGCCATATAATTAATGAAAGTTTTGTATCTGGTATCTTTCCCAATAGACTAAAAAGAGCGAAAATTACTCCCATTTACAAAAAGGGTAATAGGCAGGATTGTATGAACTATAGGCCAATATCTTTGTTACCATCTGTGTCAAAGGTTTTTGAGAAGGCATTATATATCCGGTTAATAAATTTTCTAAATAAGCATAATATATTAAAGAAACATCAATTTGGATTCAGACAATCAAGTTCCACAGAGCATGCAATATTTACCACCTTAAAATATATCTTTGATAATGTTGACAAAAATCTGCAGGTGACTGGATTATATTTTGACTTGTCAAAAGCCTTTGACACACTAAATCACCAACGCCTAATTAATAAGTGTCAGAACTATGGTCTACGTGGTGTTTGTGGCGCCCTGTTGGAGTCATACCTACGGGACAGAACACAGATGGTATCAATATCAAACAAAGGTAAATCATACTTTTCACAAGAAACTGATTTATTACAGGGAGTGCCTCAGGGATCCATACTTGGGCCTCTGCTTTTTCTTTTGTATGTTAATGACTTACAGATAGGGTCTGAGACTGGGATAGTGTGCCAATATGCAGATGATACATCTGTATTGTGTGCGAGCAAATCCGACACAGAATTATCCATACAATGTGGTGAAGTGGCAAATGACATGTTGGAATGGTGTCATGATAATTTTCTCCAGCTGAATGTTGATAAGACAGGACTAATAAGCTTTTCAAAACTGGGGGTCCTCCAGAATTCTCTATTGGTAAGGCTCAACCATAGGTCAATTCCTACAGTTGATTCCCTTAAATTCTTAGGGGTGGAACTAGATTCCTGTCTTAGCTGGACAGCCCACATAAAAGGACTGCAGGCAAAACTTTGCAGTGCATGTGCAGTCATAAGGCGACTAAGATATAGCATCTCTGTGGCTTGCATTCGCTTATATTATTTTGGCTATGTACAGTCTATAATGGCTTATGGGATTGCTTTCTGGGGATCGGCAAGTGATGCTTCAAATATTTTCAAGGCACAAAAGAGAATAATCCGCTGCATTCTGGGTCTCGGTCCTAGAGATTCATGTAGACCTCATTTTCAGAATTTAGATATTATGACAGTTCCATCTCTATTTTTTATATCGTTGGTTACTTTAATTAAACGAAATCCGACTTTTTTCCTCCATAATTTTGAAAACTATAGCAATGACATGCATATTGCTACACGCAGCAGGTCTGAACTGGCAATACCTACTCATGTGTCGGCATTTTATGAGAGGGGTCCATATTACATGGCCATAAAAGCATACCGGTCACTACCCGATGATATCAAGTGTATCACTGGTGTAAATCTTTTTAGAAAATCTGTTGTGTTGTATGCTAAAACTAGATGTTTTTATTCTTTTAATTTTCTGTCCTAACCCAGACTTGTTTTAACTTTTAGTATATGTTTTAAACTTTGGTAGTATAGTGTTAACTTTTTTAATCTGTGGTGTCCAATTTTACCTTTATCTTTATAAGTTTTATAATATTTATATGATATATTTTTTTTAACCTTATAAGCTTTATAATTTTAATCTACATCCTACATCAGCTTT